>CM060394.1:104861540-105052949 GCA_030545235.1 Helianthus tuberosus
TTTCAAGGATGTCACACTCATCAGACCATGTGGGTTTAAATTGGTATTTCTCAATTTCCTCAAAAGTTGAGGACCCCATAGATCTTTCCAGAGTGATCTTGTTACCACGTTTGTCAGTTATTTTAACCTTTTGGCCATCCTTGTTTGTGGGAATGATTTCAAGAGTGGATTGAACAGAATCATTTAAAGCATTGTTTTCAATTTCATCATGTTTTCTAAAGCCAATACCAAGTTTTACATTGCTTTTGATCTGTTTTTCAAGCATGACCTCATAACCTTTGCAGGATTCCACCCATTTTTCACAAGTGATTTGGGTGGATTCCAACTCCTTTTTGCAAACTTGATATTTTTCTATCATAGTTTGGAGTTGGTTCTTGGTTATGCTATGCTCTTCTTTGAGACTGCAGATTTCTTTATCTTTTTCAGCTAATTTGTTTTTAAGTTCTTTTAAGGACTTCTCAAATTTGACTTCATCAGTTAACACTCTATCCCTAAGGTTTTCATTCACCTCTTTAATGTTAGTAAATGCTATGATGCATTTGTCTGAACACAGATTTTCAAGAACCTGAGATGATACCTTAGCTGCAGCCATCATGGCACAATCACAAGTATGCTCTTTCTCATTAGTCACCTTCTCTTCCTTCTCACCATGTTTCTTCTCTTCTTCTTCTTTAGACTAGGGGTCAGACAGTGGTTCAATCAGGGGTTCTGAATTTTCTCCCAGCAGTATTTCACCAGCAACAGCAGTAACCACTGCTTCAGCAACTTAATCCACTGTTTCAGCACTTGTCTGCCCTTTTTCAGCATCCAGCTCTTCTGGTATTGACTCTAATGCCATAAGACAAAATTCATAATTAGAAGCATCATTAGTAGCATAGATGTAAGACCCTAATTCGTATTTGACCAAAAGTCGCAGCGGAAATTCGTACTGTAAAATTTCCTTCGTTATAAACGTTTTGACTTACTAGAAAGTTCATTTTCGAAAATAACTCTTTTACATAAGTTCATCAATCGACTCATTTACTAATAAAACATAACTTATGTTTACTATATGACATACACCAACGTTCCCGTACAACCTATCCTATGACCCAATCTTCGATCTCTACTCGTTGTGGTGATCCTCCGTGATTCGCATTACCTGCACTCACCACATACATTCGCAACATTAGCATACATTATAAACATGATCAAGACTCAACCTCGTTTTACGTTTCATTCCCTTAATCTCTTTACAATTAAGCATTCCATCTAAGTATATGATCCCTGGTGAGACTTCCTTAATGTACCTGCGTTACACTTATTCGCAAGGCACACTTATTAATAACGTCAATACTGTATAGTATTGAAAACTTGCAAAAATCCATGCATACCTGATTACATACGTGCACACTCACATATTTACAGATGTACATACCTTCATACACGACTTCATACTTGCATACGCTCATATATACCTACTTGCACAAATACATACATACATTCGTACCTACATACGTACATACGTTCATACATGTCTACATATGTGCATACGCCCATATGTTCCTATTTGCGTAAATACATACACACATACATACCTACCTTTCCTAAAACATGAAATAAATCAATCATACTTAGTATATAAGCGTTTAAAAATGGTCTAAACAGGTTCGCATTGCATATACAATTAAAATATATTTTTTTCTAAAATCTGGAGCCCGTGGCGTCGCGCGACGGCCTAATGCCTTTGCCGTCGCGTCGCGCTACCACCCATTATGATCAGAATGTTTGCAGTTGTTGCTGCATATTCCCAGCACAACCTCATTTTACGGAAACGAGCATAACTCTCTCGTTTTTGATCCGTTTTACACGATTCTTTATCCTACGCGCTCGTAATTTAATTCTCCATCACATGGAGTTAACATCCGACATCCGGATTAACAAAGTTTTAGACTTTTAAGCTTTTGACTTATAACCTTTATACAAAGTTTTGACCCATTCGTGCATTTATCATAATTATTTGTTTATTTGACCTCAATATCTCATGAACCTTATAATTTCAACGTTGTCCATCATAAAAGATTAAATTCTCGGATGTCTTGCATCCACTTAACCCATTTTCGCTCAAAAGCTTATTTTGACCCGTTATGGGTGTTTGCGCATTAAATGGTCTTTGACTTACAAAAAACATACTCTTCACTTTCATACTTGACCAAATCATTTCACTAAATCAAACAACTTATTCCTAAACAACTTTGAAAATCGTTTGCCCGATATACCCACCAAGGGCGTTTTGGTCAACTTTGTTCCAACCTTTACAACAAGGACTTCATTGCATATTTTACCAATCATACGACTTAACTACAACTCTAATCGCACGTACCTGGCTCAAATCAAAGCTGTGACCCGTTTTAATACTTCATCCGCTAAATTGCTAGATAGTAGCAACGCAATTCCTTTCGCTATACATTCTGTGAATTCATGATACTTGACAAAACAATTCATTAGTCGACAACGCCAAATGGTGACATCTCCACCATTTGACCCGTTAAATCTAAATGTCCATTTTACCCTTGTGGGGTTTTAATTATTCATTATCCCATCCATGTAACTTATTTCTTCGTTAACTTGTAACCAAAATTACTATAATACCCCCTTTACCCTTTTTAAACATAAACCTTAATTTCTTATCATACCCACATATTCCGACCCGTATCAAATACTTGTCGGAACATCATACCTCACATATTTACCAACCATGTTCATAATCAATACAATGAATAGATATTCTCCGAAGAGGGGTGTAAGCTCTACTTACATTACATCCAAATATGATTCCCATGCGCATAAGTCCCGTTTGACCCGCTTCTTTCCCAAGCTTCCACATCGCTTATCAAGCATCAAACTATCATATATTATTTTCAAGATAGTTAGCTTATTAATCGTTTATCACGATCCATTCCACCTCACGGATGTTATATCAAAATTATCATTCAACCATATAACATGCTAACCTATCAAATCTTAGCCGATTTCTTCAAATATTCACATATACAATTTCAAACATCATTAACATGAGCATATGATCATTTACACCATATTATACCAAACCCACTTCATAACTACTTTGTTAATCACTTACAAGTGATCTAATCTCAATTACCTCATAATTTCATCATATACTTAATGTGTATACTACCTTCTAAGCATAGTGTACAACTAATTTATGCATATTCTTCTAATCTCATACATAATTCCTCCAATTCCTCCTACTAATTAACATGCATCATTAAAACATAAACATCAAACATATTAGCATCACATTTCTTTCAATTCTTCTAACAAGAATACATCACACATATCAAAATTCATCTATATTAAACAAGAATTGGACATGGGTGATTATTCAAGTCCTCATCCTTACCATAACTAATGGGTTTCACCTCCGAACCTCAAATTAACCCAAACCATGCATAATCCATATTCTACATGATAATTCTAACACATGCTCATTCTCAATTTCATACGAATTCACGATTTACAACATAACCCACTTCGTGCATAATCACCAATCTAACTTTTAAGACATACCTTATGATCCCCTTGAGTAGGTGATCATTAATCCATATTCCTTCTTGAATTTGAGCTACAATTAACCCTTCAATTTGGTGATCTTCATGATTAGGGTTCTTGAGCTCTCATGGAGCTCCTGGCTTCTTCCAGAACACACCATCATGTGTGTGTATGTGTGTATTTTCTTTTTATAAATTCAACTTTCATTTACCCCACTTTCGTCCCTCAAGTTTGCCACTAATTATAATTGGCACAACTCTCATCCTTTAATTGTTTCTACCATACTCTTAACTAGGTTAAATAACCTAGTCATTTATTTCTTGATGTACTATATCATAACATTTAACGAATATAAACATTCGGGTTTTGGGGTGTTACAAGTCTACCCCCCTTAAATAAGGTTTCGTCCCCGAAACCTTTCTCATTTCCATTAAACACTAATTATCCTTTCCCCTTGCCCCATCAACACGACCACTAACCCATCTCAGTGACAATCTTCTATTTTCAAGAACCCGTCCCGGAATTCTTATTAGTGTCGCTTTCACTAATAGCGCTAGCTTCTAACGCATTTCATAGCTAATGGTTCATTCATCATTCTAATACTTGTATATCCTGTGCAATATACCGTTTTGTTTACTTGAAACAATTCCAACATCCTATTAATAAAATTCCTTTTTTTTGTTTATTTCAACATTCATATTATCTTCATAGACTATACGATCTAAATTCGTAATTTATACATACACATTCAGGTTTTGGGGTTTTGGGATGTACAATATCATAACATTTAACGAATATAAACATTCGGGTTTTGGGGTGTTACAATAGAGTGCAAAATTTTCATCACCTAGCTCATCAGGTAAGCTGCTCCAGTCAACAAAGCCTTGGGTGAAAAAGCTTTGCTGATCTGGTTGAACCACTGCTGGTGGTGCAACTTGTTGTGGTGCAACTGGTTGCACTTGAACCTGGGGTACTGGAGCTTGGACATACTGAATTTGAGGGACAGTGGTTTGAACATAATGCACAGGAACGTGGTTTGCATAATGAGCAGTGTTTACATGGGCAGCAGGGGTATAATGGGAATAGTGCACAGTACTTTGGTTTTGTGGTCCAGGGTTTGAGCTGGGATGAGTAACAATTGGACCAGTGGTTTGACTCCTACAATCCCTAGCAAAATGACCTAGCGTATTGCACTTATAGCACTTGATCTTTGACTTATCCAACCCCACTTTTAAATTCCCATGTAACCCTGGGAATTTTCTCCTTGTCCTTTTATAGAATTTGCTTGTTCTTACACTAAGCAAAGCCAATTGATGCAATATGTCCATTTCTTCAAGATCAGTTGGATCAAAGTGTTGTAAGTCATTGAGTTCAAAGCATAGATTATCTGAGTTCTGGCTTTCTCCATTTGCTGTGAAAGCAAAGTTGGATGAGTGAGGATCAGAGTTAAAATTACCACCAGCAGTTATGTCAATAAAATGATCATAACTCTAATCCTTACTGCTGCCAGACTCTTCTTAACCCAGAAGAGCTGTGTTGCCAAATGAGTAGTCATCTCCAACTTTGCCAGACTCTTGCAACTTCTTTTTTCTGGTTTAACTCCCTTTCATAGGTCAGGAGTCTACCATGAAGTTGGGTCAGTGTCAGATCTTTAAACTCAACAGAATTTCTGGTCACAAAGGCAATTGTATCCCATTTTTCAGGTAGTGATCTAAGAAACCTGCTATTTTGTGTGGATTTAGCAAATTCAACTTTAACAAGTCTTAGCTCACTAATGAGACAACTGAATCGCTCAAACTGTTGTGTTAATGATTCACCCTTAATGTGACAAAAGGTTTCATACTGCTGATTCATAATTTCCCTGTTATTTTCAATTACTTCTTCAGTTCCCCCAAATTGTTCCTTAATTGCATCCCATAATTCCTTGGCACTGTTACAGTGTAACAGCCCAGCATAAATTTCATTGGGTAATGCAGATGCAATGATGCTAAATGATTTGGCATCGAGTTTCAGTATAGTTTTCAGGTTTCTTTGGTTTGAACTTCTTTGTATCCTCAACACTTGGTACCATAGAAACATGTGGTCCAAAAATAACCGATCTCTAACATCCGGTATTCTGTTGAGCAAGGATGTGACCCATCCTTCTCTCCCAGATGTTGTATTCATTTCGTTTCAACATGGGTGGTTTGAAAAGTGAACCGATGTTATTGTTAGCATCTTGTGATTGTGATGTCATTCTGGTTGTTTTACAGGCACTGATTAATCAACTTTGTTGGTGACTAAACATTGCTCTGTTTTTCAACAAAACGAACAACTATCAGTATCAATGATTGTGAGTTGAACTATTTATGTCAAAATAATTGTTAGATCAAATTTGACTATCCGTGCTCTGATACCAATTGTTAGGAGCTGAGTTTCTTTTTTATTGTGCTTTTGTTTAAGAAATAATGAAGATGAAAGAATAATGCAGCGGAATTAAAATGAAAATAAACTTTGCACACAATCAAACATGAGAAATGCTTTTAACACACAAGTTTAACATTGAATCGAATGCTTGAATTTATTCCAATCACTGATTACAACTTTGCATGCATGTATAACAAACTCCCCCTCAGCCTGAGCTCACAGTATTTGCTCGTACAGGAAGACAAGTGGTGAAAGAGCTAATAGAACAGTACAGGGTACTGTTCTATTTATAGGCACGAGCAAACCACTGAAGCATCTTGGCTGACGTCACCATGAAAGTGACATCTAACCTCCTAACAACCTGAAACTACTGATCTAATACAAGCACTGTTTAGCTAACTACTGATTACAATACATTACAAAAGGAAAGACTAAACTACAGCTTTCTCCTTCCACTGTTGTGACTCCAGCAGTACTTTGTTTCTTCAGCAGTGATTGATCCATAACAGTAGATTGATCATCAAGGCTTTAGTCTTCATCAGTCTTTATACTTGATCAGTTGTTTGTTGAACAACAGTTGTATATGGACAGTGGATACGGGCCATCAGTTGTTAGAAACACTTTCAAGAGGAAAGTCGGAATACAAAAGTGCTTATGCTGGATCCACTGCTCTGATCCAGTTTTGGCTTTAATCATCTGTTCCTTTGATAGGGTTCAATCCCAACAGCTTCCATTTTAATTCCGCTGCAATTACTTATTCATCTTCATAATTCTCAAACGAAAACACAATCATAAGAAACTCATATCCTAACATGGACCTTTTGCAATTTTTCTTCAGGGAGCTGGTGCCATGTTAGAGCAGAAGGAACGCACCTGGGCGAGGGAGATGGCGACTTTGGTTGAAGAAAAGGAGGACTTGGCCACTGAGCTGAAGCGTCAGAAGGAGCTTGACTCCGTGTCTCAGAAGGACTTGGATGCTATGTATGCCGAGTGGGGAATCACCTTGGATGACAACCAGAAGCTGGCTAAGGAGAGGTATTGGTTGATCACTGAAGGTTTCGGATCCTTCCTCACTGCTTTCTCTCAGTCTGAAGAATTTAAGAACACTCTTGAGCAAATTTACAGGGCTTACCGGGACGTGGGATACCAGTCAGGCTTGAAGGACGGGTATGCCTACTCCGCTCAGGGTTTAGGAAGGAAAGAAAGCCCTCTTTACAACTCCAAGGCCAAGAAACGGCTGTCCAAGCTGGACAAAGAGTTTGGGGGAAAGACCCATGCCCTTCTTGAGATAATCCTTGAGCGCCCCTTGATGTCCATAGATGAACTCAAAGCCTTGCTGACTCCAGCTGGTCCTTCTTCACCAAAGTCTTTGTCTGGGGATGATTCCCAGTAGTTTCAAAACAATAATTATTTCAATATGGTTGTAACTAAACACCTATGCACCTTAAACACTGTTGACTTTTGATGTTTGGAGGAGGGCCTTTGTGTTGGGGTCCTCCAAGTATCTAACTTTTGCTTTACCAGCTATCTCATAAGTGTACGTTGCCAATCCGTTTTTGTTGCCTTTGATGTGTTGTTCTTTGCAGGTGTATTTACCAGGAGCTGGTCCAGTACCTGTCCGAAGACCTTCGACTATTTGTAGCATGATTACAAAACTTTGTGGTTTGTTTACGAGATTTTCTAGTGTGTTGATTGTACATTTGCTTTTTCTCTTATGGATAATAGAGTTCCCTGTTGTATTAATATAACAAGCCTCCAAAATATTTTTCGACACCCCTAATATATTCAAAGTATCCCTATATTTCCTAAAATACACTTATATATATATATATATATAAATATATATATATATATATACATATATGTTTGAACATAACTAAACATAGGTAGGCAAATAGATATGAAAACAAATCTAACATAAAATTTAAAGTCATGTACTTCTTTACCTCCACAGATATAGCAGCTTTCCCGGAACCTTTAACGTGACCCTAGACGCTCCTAAATACACCCCGAATACGAAAATGGGCCCCGAATACCTTTATTTTTATTAAAAATTAATTAAAAACAATTTTATTAGTCCTTGGCGGGCCGCGAAAACCACCCCTTGGTCTTACGCGGGCCGTGGCAGATAGGCCACCAGGAGAAACCCGGAGCTGCCATGTGGCAGCAACGTGTTGGACCTAGTGTGATGACCCGGACAAGCTAGGCCCTACTACCCCTACGACGCGGGCCGCGAGGAACTTGAAATTAGCTCCTATAAATTGGGAGCATCGGCCTCAGTCCCAACTCGCTCACAGTTTCTTTTCTCTCTCGAATTGTCACATAGTTAAAGCTATTCCCGGGCATAATACCCCCCTAAACAACTAAGTTCTGCCTTGTTGAAACTATTATAACCCCAGTTACGTATTAGATACGTTGCCCGATTGATCCAGGGTTTCGTAACGGCTGTCGAGGTTCTGCCCGACGTAGTCGTTGGAATGCCGTCTTGGGGAGGGTATTACTAATGTGAATATTGGGTTATTATACTAACACGTGTGCATTTGTGTATTTAATAGATAATCACCAGGAAACCCTAAAGGAAAACCTAAGACAACAATGTGAGTAATCTCCTTTTTGTAAACTGTTCTTACAAAACCTTAAATATTTTACAATGTGATTAAGCAATGATTGAGTCTTTGTAATTCTTCAATTACTGCCGGTATGTTGGGGTTTTGTATACAAAATGTGGAACACGTTACCATTGGACAAAGAGTTAGTCAATGTGTAATATGACCCGCCAGTCAGGATTGACAATACTGAATGAATAATTGTGTAGATGTAAACATTGTAATCGCTCTCAATACTGTTAAATGATAAAACTCTTCTTGATTAAACTGGGATTCACTCACCAGTATTTCCCACTGACAAAATGTTTTTAAACGCGTTTCAGGTAACAAAATGTGAAAGCCAACTAGAAGCCAGCTGGACAGCACTGAAGGCTTGTAAAAGTGGCTATAAAAGTTACCTAAATAAAGAAGATGTTTTATTTCAATAAAATGGGGTTTACCCCTATAAATCAGTTTGTAATGAAAACTTGGGTTTTATCCCAATATACTTATTTATATAAAATATGGTGTTTTACTATGATAAAATATTTCCTAACTACGGTCCTGATGTAATTTCCGCTGCCAAATTGATAAACACCGATACCACCAATACTGATTCTCGCGGCCTCCCGTTCCCGGGACAAATAGGGGGCGGGGGTTGCGACAGAAGGTGGTATCAGAGCTAAGCCACTGATTCAGCCACAGAAGTGTTCTGCTGACACCAAGATATTGTTCAATATGTTAGGAAATTTTCTACGAAACTATATGCATATCTGTATTTTATTATTGTGTCTTATTTGACTATTTGTTAGTTTACATTATGAGCGACCAAGGACCTTCTGACGCCTACCGTCAGTTGTCCAGCTCACCTAGGAGCGAAGGCACCTCTTCACAGCCTGCCCTCTTAGGGTATTCAGCTGATAATGAAGATGGGATATTCGTGTTTAAGGCTCAGTCTGAAGAGTCATTCCCTCCTAAAAAGAGAGGATGGTTCAGTAGTGGAGCGCATGAACGTAGGAAAAGAATGAAAAAGTTGCAACAACAGCGTGCTGTAGCAGCCGCCAAGAGAGAAAGAGTTGCCCACACACAGGATATGCTTAATAGGAGTTTAACCAATTTTCATATCCTAGCAACCACAGCTGCCGACCCTAACCTGGAGCAACTCATAGCACCCCAACCATTACCACTGTTTCCCACCCAGCCAATGGAAATTGAGAACAACCCAGAAAATCAAATCACAATGCCTGATTTCAACCTAGAAGAGATACCTAGAGTACCAGCACCCAATCCCTTAGACCCAAACTACGACCCGTGGTTAGACAAAAATAGGGATTACCAGCAACGCTACCCAATACCAGAAGATGAACCCATGCCGAATCTAGCAGCCTACCCAGGTTTGGACCCTTTAGATCCCTTCTATGATAGCGATCAATACATTAGAGAAATTCTAGAGAATCCATACCCGTAACAGGAACCCATGCCCCAGTTCCCAAACCCAGTACCAGCACCTGCACCCCCAATGAGTGCAGAAAATGTGCAAGAACTCCGAACCTTCGGTGAGGAGATTTTAGAAAATAGCAAGAGGATGAGGTAGGTCTGGAAGTATGACGAGCGTAATATGGAGTTCTGGATGAACCCATATCAGTGTTGGTAGAGGTAGTAATCATAATAATAACAATAATATATATAATATGTGTGTATGTTTGAAAAAAAATTTTCTAGATGATATCTATGGATGCATAGTAGTATTGTAATTTTAAATTCCAGTATCAGTTTGTATTAGATGCATCCTATATATAAGAAAGAGTAAGTCGCAATGCTCGACGATTTTGATCAATATGCATGTTGTGTGATTGTTTGCATTAAAAGCTATCTTGTGATATTAATAATTGGAAAATGTTTAAAATTCAGATGGACAACGAAGTGAACCAGGAAAACCAGAATGACAATAACCCGAATAACGATAACCAGAATAACAACGACAACCCGAACCATGATAATAATGGAAACCCAGTGGATAACAGTGCCATCCAACACATAGTGGCACAAGGGATAATAGATGCAATGCCATATATTATCAAAACAGTTAGGGAAGCGGATAATAAAAGTAATCATAGCAGTAAACGACCAACTGAACCTGAACACAGCGTAAACAATGGACCCATACTTCAAGTGCCTATTCCCAAAATAAGAAGAACCATATCTTATGGTTGTTCATATAAAGAATTCTGGTCTTGTAAACCAATGGAATTCTTGGGCAATGAAGGGGCCGTTGCAGCTCTACGCTGGATAGAAAAGACTGAGGCTGTCTTAAAAATAAGCAAGTACACGTAAGAGGATAAGATAATGTTTGCTTCCAATCTGTTTAAGAACTCAACCTTAGAATGATGGAACACTATCCTCCAGTCTAGGGGAAGTGATAGGGTTTACAATATGGAATGGGAGGAATTAAGAACATGGTGGAAAGAAAATTCTGCCCTCCCAATGAAAAAGAACTAATAGCAAATAAGTTTTTAAACCTTAGAATGACTGTAGTAGATAGTAAGGGGTACACAACATTATTCTTTGAATATGCTAGAATAGTACCAATCCTTGCATCACCTGATTAATCTCCCGTTACATCTAGGAGTGAGATTAGACATGTAGTCAAGGCAGCTAGACCTCAAACTATAGAAGAAGCTGTAGAACTAGCAAATACCTTGACATATGAGTTAGTGCGTACACGATAAGAGGATCAAAGGAAGAACCTAGCTCAAAGGCTTACTCAAGAATTTCGCTCTGGAAATTCCAACCATGGGAAAAATATAGGTTCTACTTCTGCACCTTACTGCAAGTATTGCAAAAGGAAGCATTCTGGAAGATGCTCCATCTACTGTAACTTCTGCAAAATATCTGGACACAAGGAAGAAGACTGCAGGAAGAAACCTAACAACAGGATATGCTACAACTGCGGAGAACAAGGCCATATCAAGCCAAACTGTCCGAAAATAGCTCCAGCCATGAACAACAAAACTACCAAAAATGCTAGAGCATTTGTTCTAAATGCAGAAAAAGATAAAATGATCCCGGATGTGATTGCCGGTACGTTTTTAGTTAATGATATTTTTGCTAAAGTATTATTTGACTCTGGTGCAAACCAAAGTTTTATTAATACTTCATTTTACAAACTTCTCAATCAACCATTAACTAAACTCCCACAAGAATGTCTAGTAGAAATAGCAAATGGGGAAACCATTAAGATTTCTGAAATCTTGCAGGGAGCAAGAATAGAGTTTTTAAATCAAAAGTTTATCGCAAACCTTTATCCAATGAATCTGGCAGGATTTGATGTGGTATTAGGGATGGATCAGTTAATAGCCAATAAAGCCAGTATTTTATGTGATCAAAAGTCAATCCAAGTAAATTCACCAAAAGGTGAAAATATCACAATTAAAGGAGACAAACCATCTAGATCCATGAAATTCATCTCTGTAATGAAAACAACAAGTTATATAAGAAAAGGATCTTTAGTGTATTTGATTTCCATAATCACTAACACTAAAGGAAAAGAACTGAAAGATATTCCAGTAGTATCTAAGTTTCCAGATGTGTTTCTAGAAGAATTACCAGGACAACCGCCAGACAGAGACGTTGAATTCAGAATCCACCTGCTACCAGGGACATCACCAATTGCCAAAGCACCTTACCGTTTGGCACCCGCAGAAATGCAGGAATTAAAGAAACAGTTAGATGAACTACTGAAGAAGGGATTCATACAGCCAAGTTCATAGCCATGAGGAGCACCGATTTTATTTGTTAAAAAGAAAGACGGATCAATGCGTATGTGCATTGACTACCGTGAATTGAACAAGGTCATGATTAAAAATCGGTATCCATTACCAAGAATCGATGATATGTTTGATCAATTGCAAGGAGCTCAATTTTTCTCTAAAATCGATTTACGGTCAGGATATCATCAATTAAAGGTACAGGAAGAGGATATTCCAAAACCGCATTTAGAACAAGGTATGGCCATTATGAATTTACTGTCATGCCATTTGGTTTAACCAATGCCCCAGCTGCATTTATGGACATGATGAACCGAATATGTAAGCCATATTTGGATAAATTCATAATTGTCTTTATAGATGATATTCTCATTTACTCTAAGAGTAAAGAGGAGCATGTGAAGCATTTGCATGAACTTCTAAGTTTATTGAGAAAAGAAAAGCTTTATGCTAAGTTTTCAAAGTGCGAGTTTTGGTTAGAACAGGTACAGTTTCTCGGACACTTAGTCAATCATGAAGGAACTCATGTGGATCCTACCAAGATCGAGGCAATTACCAAATGGAAAACCCCTGAGTCACCAACCGAGGTTAGAAGTTTCTTAGGATTGGCCAGTTACTATAGAAGATTTATTTGAGATTTTTCTAGAATAGCCATACCCTTAACTAAGCTAACCTGTAAATCTGTTAAGTTTGAATGGGGACCAAAACAGGAAGAAGCCTTTAGAATTCTTAAGCAAAGATTAACAAATGCACCCATATTAGCGTTACAAGAAGGAACTGGAGACTTTGTAGTCTATTGTGACGTTTCTAAGTTAGGTTATGGATGTGTATTAATGCAACATCAAAAGGTTATAGCCTATGCATCTAGACAACTTAAGAATCACGAAGAGAATTATTCAACCCATGACTTGGAATTAGGAGCCATAATTTTTGCCCTTAAGAGTTGGAGACATTACCTTTACGGCAGTAAGTTTACCATTTTCACCGACCATAAAAGTTTAAGGTATGTCTTCAGGAAAAAGGAAGTGAAATGAGACAAAGACGCTGGATGGAAATACTTAGTGATTATCATTGTAATATCCAGTATCATGCAGGAAAGGCCAATGTAGTGGCTGATGCTTTAAGTCGAAAGTATCATGAAAAGCCAAAAAGAGTACGTTCTCTTAAATTAAATCTACAAGTAGATTTAAATGAACAAATTAGAAAAGCACAAGAATCAGTAATCAAAGACAATACTGAAAATCTGAAAGGAAGGATTAAGGAATTAGAACAAGGAACAGATGGAATTTGGAGATTCCATAAGAAAAGAATGTGGATACCTAAATTAGGAAACCAACGCCACCATATATTAGAAGAAGCCCATAAGTCTAAGTATACGATGCATCCTGGAAATGATAAAATGTATCAAGATTTAAGAAAGAATTTCTGGTGGATAGGAATGAAGAAAGACATAACAGCCTATGTTTCTAAGTGTTTAACCTGTTCACAAGTCAAAGCCGAACATCAGAAACCCTCAGGTTTATTGCAACAGTTAGAAATGCCAGTATGGAAATGGGAATTGATAACAATGGATTTTGTTACCAAATTACCCATAACAAGAAAAGGTAATGATACAATCTGGGTGATTGTAGATAGGTTAACTAAGTTAGCTCATTTCCTACCAATGAAGGAAACCTTCAGTATGGAACAATTAGCTAAGCTATATGTAAATGAAACAGTTTCATTACATGGAATTCCTTTATCAATTGTTTCTGACAGAGATAACCGTTTTACCTATCATTTTTGGACAAGTTTCCAAAAAGCAATGGGAACCAAGTTGAATCTAAGCACAACTTATCATCCTGAAATGGACGGACAAAGCGAAAGGACAATTCAGACAATGGAAGACATGCTTAGAGCTTGTGTAATTGATTTTGGGGGTAATTTGGACGATCACTTACCATTAATAGAATTTTCTTATAATAACAGTTATCACACAAGTATCAATGTTGCACCATTCGAAGAACTTTATGGACGAAAATGCCGAACCCCAGTCTGTTGGGCAGAAATTGGAGAAAAACAACTATCAGGACCTGAAATAGTACAAGAAACAACCGACAAAATTATTCAAGTCAAGGAATGACTGAAAGCAGCACGTGATCGACAAAAGAGTTATGCTGATAATAGGCAAAAACCCTTGGAATTTCAGGTAGGAGACAAAGTGTTATTGAAAGTCTCTCCTTGGAAATGGGTGATAAGATTCATCAAAAGAGGAAAGCTAAGCCCCATGTATGTTGGACCTTTTGATATTATTAGAAGAATAGGACCTGTAGCGTATCAGCTACAACTGCCAGAAGAAATGGCAAGAATACATGATGTATTTCATATATCTAATCTCAAGAAATGCTTAGCTGATGCATCACTAGTAGTACCTCTTAAGGATATAGAGGTAAATGAACAACTTAAATTTGTAGAAAAGCCTCAACAGATCGAAGACAGGAAAGTTAAGAACCTCAAGCACAAGAGATTAGTTCTGGTCAAGGTAAAATGGGACTCCAAAAGAGGACCAGAGTAATCAGAAATGCAAAGGAAATATCCACACTTATTCCAGTAGATCTCGAGGACGAGCTCTAAAACAAGGTGGGGAGGATATAACAACCCTCCAAAATATTTTTCGACACCCCTAATATATTCAAAGTATCCCTATATGTCCTAAAATATACTTATATATATACATATTTGAACATAACTAAACATAGGTAGGCAAATAGATATGACAACAAATCTAACATAAAATTTAAAGTCATGTACTTCTTTACCTCCACAGATATAGCAGCTCTCCCGGAACCTTTAACGTGACCCTAGACGCTCCTAAATACACCCCGAATACGAAAACGGGCCCCGAATACCTTTATTTTTATTAAAAATTAATTAAAAACAATTTTATTAGTCCTTGGCGAGCCGCGAAGACCACCCATTGGTCTTACGCGGGCCGCGACAGATAGGCCACCAGGAGAAACCCAGAGCTGCCACGTGGCAGCAACGCGTTGGACCTAGTGTGATGACCCGGACAAGCTAGTCCCTACTACCCCTATGACGCGGGCCGCGAAGCCCTTAGAGGACTTCTACGCGGGCCGTGAGGAACTTGAAATCAGCTCCAATAAATTGGGAGCATCGGCCTCAGTCTCAACTCGCTCACACTTTCTTTTCTCTCTCGAATTTTCGCATAGTTAAAGCTATTCTCGGGCATAATACCCCCCTAAATAACGAAGTTCTGCCTCGTTGAATGTAGTATAGCCCCGGTTACATATTAGATACGCTGTCCGATTGATCCAGGGTTCTGTAACGGTTGTTGAGGTTCTGCCCAACGTAGTCGTTGGAATGTCATCTCGGGGAGGGTATTACTAATGTAAATATTGGGTTATTATACTAACACGTGTGCATTTGTGTATTTAATAGATAATCACCAGGAAACCCTAAAGGAAAACCTAAGACAGCTATGTGAGTAATCTCCTTTTTGTAAACTGTTTTTACAAAACCTTAAATATTTTATAATGTGATTAAGCAGTGATTGAGTCTTTGTAATTCTTCAATTACTGCCGGTATGTTGGGGTTTTGTATACAAAATGTGGAACACGTTACCATTGGACAAAGAGTTAGCCAATGTGTAATATGACCCACCAGTCAGGATTGACAATGCTGAATGAGTAATTATGTAGATGTAAATATTGTAATCGCTCTCAATACTGTTAAATGATAAAACTCTTCTTGATTAAACTGGGATTCACTCACCAGTATTTCCCACTGACAAAATGTTTTTAAACGCGTTTTAGGTAACAAAATGTGAAAGCCAACTAGAAGCCAGCTGGATAGCACTGAAGGCTTGGAAAAGTGGCTATAAAAGTTACCTAAATAAAGAAGATGTTTTATTTCAATAAAATGGGGTTTACCCCTATAAATCAGTTTGTAATGAAAACTTGGGTTTTATCCCAATATACTTATTTATATAAAATATGGTGTTTTACTCTGATAAAATATTTCCTAACTACGGTCCTGATGCAATTTCCGCTGCCAAATTGATAAACACCGATACCACCAATACTGATTCTCGCGGCCGCCCGTTCCCAGGACAAATAGGAAGCGGGGGCTGCGACAATTAATGTACACTTGTTCTCTTTTTTATGTTGTTTATTTACAAAGAGTTCCTTAGTGTGTATGTTCATGTTTAGTTCCCTTTGTATTCTGTTTACCAAAGTCCCTTCGTGGTTTGTTTTGTAAATTAGGATCGTCTGTACGAGGACAATCCTTGGACAAGTTTATAACCGTAGGTTATGTTTCCTAACTCATTTGTCCGCTTTCTTCGGGCTAGCTAGGCCCTTCTTTGCCCCACAGCCGGGCGTTCGGTGTGTTGGGTACACCTTTTTACACGTGTGTTGATTGTCATTAAGTTTGTAGTTTCTGGGCACGTCTGCCCTAATACAATACTTGTAATTTACCAAAAGGAACAAGTAGATCGTCCATTATCATATGTTTTTTGGGGACTCAGTCCTCCAGTACAAGATCATACAAAATGTTTTTCTTAGGACAGTCCCTAGCTAGTAGTTGACTTTTACAAAAAGTGGCTTCTGAGCCATTTTTCATTGGGGTCCCTTCTTGAAGGTGATCTTGCCTTTCACATGTAGTACTTCCGGAGTTGCATAAGGTTCCAGGTTCTCGGAACTTCCTTACCTTAAAGCGTCTCCAGTTTGCAGCTTCCTTTACCATTTGCCCAGGTGACCCGGTAAGGCCCCTCCCAGTTAGGCCCTAGCTTTCCGGTGCTCTCTTGCAAGCTGGCTTCGTTTGCCCTCAGGACCAAGTCTTCGGGTATGAGGTTGAGCTTTTTCATCTTGGTGTTATAATAGCTTTCAAGCTGTTTTTTATACTTGGCCTTGCTTACTACTGCTATCTATCTTCTTTCTTCGAGCAAATTCAGATTCACTCAGAGGTCCTGTTCGTTCTCAGCTTCTCTTAGCTTCATTCTTGCATTAGGGGACCCTATTTCAGCCGGGATGACAACTTCCGTCCCGTAGGTCAGGCTGAAGGGAGTTTCCCCGTTGCAGTCTTTAGGGGTGGTCCTGTATGCCCATAGAATGAAGGGTAGTTCTTCCAGCCACCCCTTTTGCTTTCTTCCTAGCCTCCCTTTCATCCCCTTGATGACGCTTTGGTTTTCCCTTTCTACCAACCCGTTGCTCTGGGTATGGGTAACCGAGGTGAATACTTGGTGTATATGCATCTGCTCACACTATGGCTTAAAGGGCTTCCCTGCAAACTGGACTCCGTTGTCACTTACTAACTCCCTTGGCACTCCATATCTGCATATGATGTTGTCCAGCACAAATCGTTTCATCAGTTCTCCCGTAATCTTTGCCAGGGGTCTTGCCTCGACCCATTTGGTGAAATAGTCAATAGCGACCACCATGTATTTAACCCCTCCTGGGCCTTCCAGAAATGGCCCGATGATGCCGATGGCCCATTTCTGGAATGGTCAAGATGTCGACACGGGTATCATTGGGTGCTTGTGGCGGTGTGTCATGGGTGCATGGACTTGGCAGTTGTCACATTTTTTTATTTCTTCTGACGTTGTCTCATACATTCTGGGCCAATAAAATCGCATATTCATTGCTTTTGCCACTACTGTTCTTAGCCTAGAATGCATGCCACAAATACCTTCGTGTATTTCCCTCACTACATACCTGGCCTCTTCACTATCGACACACTTCAATGATGGTCCCAAGTATGATCTCCGGTAAAGTTCCCCGTCGATCAATTCGTACTGTAGAGCTTTGACTCTTATCTTCTGGGCTGCCCAGTCTCCCTCGGCTAGTACTCCGTCCTTGAGGAAGTTTACGATCAGTGTCATCCAAGTTTCTTGGGCGTTTTCAATCGTTGCCACTTCTTCTGTTTTGATGGAAGGGGAGGTTAAGACCTCCACCTTGACTTCCCTTGCTAGGTGATCGAAAGCTACGGAGGCTAACTTGCTAAGAGCATCAATTTTTTTATCTCTCCCTCAGGGGATATACTCCAGCTTAAAGGTTTTGAAGGCCTTGGTTATCTCTTTCACTCTATCCACGTATTGGGCCATCGTGCTATCCTTAGCCTCGTACTCCCCGTGGAACTGCTTGACTACTAGTTGTGAGTCAGTATTGGCTTCCACATGCTTTGCTTTCACCTTCTTAGCCAACCTTAACCCTGCCAAAAGGGCTTCGTATTCCGCCGTGTTGTTGGTGTTCTCAAAGTCTAGCCTGATGGCATATGTTAATTCGACTCCCTCGGGGCTGATTAGTGTGATGCCTGCCCCGCTTCCTTCTTCGCTTGAGGCTCCATCTGTGAGCAACTTCCATACCGCTTTATCCTCTTTTTCCTTTTCCTCCTTCTCCAGGGCTTCCCACTTCAGGAGTTCCTTTTCCTCGTCCTCCGGGACTTCAGCCAGGAAATCTGCCAGTATTTGTGCTTTCATTGTTGTTCTGGCTTTGTATTCCAAGGAATGTTCTCCCAGCTCAGCTGCCCACTTGGCCAGTCGGCCCGACAACTCTGGTCTCCTAAGTATCTTTTAAAGTGGTTGATATGCCATTAGCGTGACCTTGTGTGCCTGGAAGTATCTTCGAAGTCTTCGGGACGCGAAGACGAGCGCCAGGGTTAGTTTTTCTAGAGGCATGCAACGCTCCTCAGGACCTTTAAGGGTTCTACTAATGAAGTATATGGGGATCTGCTTTTCCTCCCTCTCAACCATCATTACTGCACTTATGGTTGTTTTTGAAGAGGACAAATACAGGAGTAGCTCTTCCCCGGGGACTGGAGTGGCTAGGGTTGGGAGCTTGCAGATGTAGTCTTTCATTTCTCGAAAAGCTGTCTCAGCTTCTGGGGTCCATCTGAACTTGTCTATTTGGAGACAATCCTTCAGCACTTTCATGAAGGGAAGAGTTATGTCGACTACCTTTGACAGGAAACGGTTTAGAGCAATCAACCTCCTATTCAGCTGTTGAATGTCTTTTATGGACCGGGGAGATCGCATTTCAGCCACCGCTTGGGTCTTCTCTGGGTTGGCCTTGATCCCTCCCTTGGTGACCACCACTCCCAGGAATCTTCCTTCGTCTACCCCGAAGCAGCATTTCCCTGGGTTTAGTTTCATGTTCACGTCTTGCATGGTTCGTATGGTTTCAGCTATATCTTCTATCATGGCCATTTCCGTGAGGCTTTTTATGACAATGTCGTCGACATATACTTCCAAGTTTCGTCCCCGTTGCTCCCTGAAGAGGGTATTCATGAACCGCTGGTAAGTGGCCCCTACGTTTTTTAGTCTGAAGGGCATCTTGGTGTAACAAAAGGTCCCTTCGTCTGTGATGAATGCGGCCTTTGCTTCATCCTCCAGCGACATTTGAATCTGGTGGTATCCCTTGTATGCATCAAGGAAGCACTTCAGGGAGTACTGAGATAGGGAATCCACCTGTACGTCTATCTTCGGGAGGGGATATCAGTCCTTGGGGCATGCTTTATTCAGGTCCTGGAAGTCTATGCACATCCTCCATCCCCCATCTTTTTTCTTGACCATGACTGGGTTAGCAACCCAGGAAGGGTACTTCACCCCCTTACTATCCCCGCTCTGAGTAGTTTCCTGGTGTCTTCACATGCAACCCTTTTCTTCCTAGGGCCCATGCTTCGTTTCTTTTGATTTACCGGATGCACCCAGGTGTACGTATTAAGCCGGTGTTTAGTCAGACTTCTCGGGATCCCGGTCATGTCTCCGTGTTGAAATGCGAATACATCTATGTTAAGGAGGAGTAACTCTTTGAGAGCACTCTTGCATTTGTCGCTGAGGTGGCTTCCTACTTTGACTGTTTGCTCCAGGAATCTATCACAGAGGGCCCATTCTTCTATTCCTTCTTTTTGAGGCTTCTCAGGCACTTCCCCTTTCGAAACCGAGGATATTACTTCGTATGAAGATTTTACCCAAGCCAAACCCTTTGGTGTTTGAAATACCAAAGCTCCATGCGGGGTTGAAGCCTGTGCTTGTAGATCACCGATTCTCGGCCTTCCTAGGATTGCATTTTACTTTGAGGGTGCCGAGACCACCGTGAAAGTGAGGGTTATGGTCCGGACACGGTCTCCTATCCCAATGGTGACTGGGAGTCTAATCTTTCCCAAGGGATGGGATACACTGTTGTTGAAACCAACGAGGGGAATCGAGTCTTCCTCCAGCATGTCCCTCACATCTCTATCAAACCTCAGGAAACAATGTTCATATATTACCTCTACTCCACTTCCCCCGTCTACATGTATCCTGGCTACCTTGTGTCCAGTTATGACGGCCTATATGTTGAGGGGGAGTCTTTGCACCTCGTGCTCCTCCAGGTGTGGCATCAGTAAGGGAGCTTTCATGCGGTCTGGGGGTCCCAGGACCCTAGCTTTGATGCTCCTAGTGGCGTCAAGCTCATCCCTTCGCCTAATCATGTCTACGTATGCCCTATCTGGTTCCTTTACATCTTTCCCCTTACGATCCCCTCCTTCCTTGATTTCCTTAACCAAATGTGCCAACTTACCCGTTTTTACAGCTGCCTCTATTTCTCTTTTCAAGTACATACAATCATCCGTTTTATGGCCATAGCCTTTGTGAAAATCGCAATATTCATTGGGTTGTGCTTTCGGCCCTGGTTTTATGGGGGTGGCCTCAGAAAGGAGTTCTTCACCCTTTCGGTGGCCAGTATCTCGCTCGGGGTTTTGGTAAGAGGGATGAAACTGTCAGAGTAAAGGGTTGATCCCCTACCCCCGGGGTCTATATGGGGAGTAGGTGGATCTCACTCTATCATGCTACGTTTTATCAAAAGCTGGTTTTCGGGAGTATGGTGTACCTTTCTCTAGTGGTTTTGGAGCAGGGGTCCTCCTTCGGGCCGGGACATCCATCTCCTTAGCCTTGCTGACCGTGTCCTTTCCTCTGACGAAAGCCCTGACCCTATCCATAAGATTATCGAACGTGTGTGGGAACTCCTCTCCCAGCTTCTCACACAACTACGCATGCTTCAGTCCGTTGATGAAGTTGCTGATTTTCATAACCTCCGGGACGTCTTTGATGTTTATGCTTTCCTTAACGAACCTTTCCATGTACTGAACTATCCGTTCACTATCCCGCTGCCTTATATGCATGATTTCATTTAGGTTTTTGACCACCTTTCTTTGTTGACTGAAGTTTCTTAGAAACTTTTCGCTCAGTTCCTCGTAACTATCGATTCCTCTGGGAGGAAGGCTATCAAACCAGAGCCTGGCTCCTTCCGTGAGGGTTTGTACAAACATGTGACACCAGACGGGCATGGGCCATCGTCCTAGTTGTCCTGCACCCTTGAAGGCATGCAGGTGATGCTCCGGGTCCCGTGTCCCTTCATACCTATCGAAGTTCAAGAGCAGTTTGAGCTTGGGTGGCATGGGAGCCTCGGCGATCCTTTTGGTAAATTTTGCGATCTCAGCTAAATCTCGAGGGAGGTACGGCTGATCTAAACCATTGTCGCATTGATTCCCCTTTTCTTTTTCTTTTTCCTTTGGTCCTTTTCCTGTGATGAGATCTTCTCTCTCTTCCGACGACATTTGTCTGAGGGTCATCATGAAGGTTTCTAGAGCGTCTGAGCCATCACTCTTATTCTGTGGACCCATTTCTCCCTTACTGAGTGGTGTGTCGAAGGATAGTCTGGCCTTGAGGCTTTCAAGCCTCTCCTGTCTCTCCAGGTCCTCGAGATGCTTCTTAAGTTCTTCCCTATGCATGGCGACGAAATCTGGGGTGATGGTTTTTTCTTTTCCCAGGGTTCCAACCTGGTTCTCGTTCTCTTCTTCATGAGTAATGTCCCATACTGTGACCATGTCGTGGTTGCCTTGCACCGTCTGGATGGTTCATGAACTTAGTGGTGTTGCCATATCGTCTTCTTCGTAGATAGGGTTATTACAACGCCGGTGAGTTTTGAGTGGGAGAATCAGTTGGACTGAAGTCCCACGGATGGCACCAATGTCGAATCCCCAAATCCCTGGATGACGTTCAAAGGGTCTTTGTTGACGTTATGATATCCCCGCTTCTGTTCTCTACAAAAATGGAAACCGTTTGCCTTGTCACAGGGGACCCGGGGGGGGGGGGGGTCCGTGACCAAGCTCCGGCGTGAGAGTAAATAAACTTGCTGGGAAAGAAGGAGAAGTTGATTCCGACGAGAGCAATCGCCGGAATATCCTCTATGGTGTGGATTAGTTATAAATGTGGGTATTTAATGTTAGAGAATTATGGTCGGAATAAATGATCAGATGAAGCATTAAGTGAGATACCTTAGATTGAAGAAGTAGATCCCTTTTACCCTTTCTTATATAGCCAAGATGGCTTATCTTCTCAATGGAGCGGTACCGAGGCGATCTATCGGTTTCTGGCCATCTTTGGGGGACTCAGACATGTGTCTGAGCCCTAACGGCGAGATTGTTGTCCTCATTTAATGAGGCCAGCTCGGAAGTACTGTAATTGTCGGCGATCCTCTTCTTATCAATCATTAATGCCCTTTGTTATCTCTGAACATCCTTTTTCCCGCTCATTTAGTATAGGAAAATCCCTTAAGAGACAAGTATCGCAATTTTGGCCTTACCAGTTGGGCCTATATGAGAGAAGCCCAAGACGGGTCAAATTGGGCAACCGATTGGCCCGTCGTCAAATTGCTACACAACAGCCACTGAATTGGATTAAATACGTATAGTTGTTTGAACTGATGATTAAGGTGTTTGTTTATGTCTAATGAACTGTATCTAGGGATGTAATAATGACCAATGATTTTTTTTTGTTAAAAATCAATAAAAATTTAAAGCTAATAATCAAAGGGATGAATAGTAATACTACCTTGCAGTGACAAATTAGCCAATTTATGTTCGATATAATAGCGGAATCTGAAAAGGGGTTTTCTAAAATGGGTCGGATTGAAATAGGCATCCATGAGATTTGAAGATCTTGCACTGAATACAATGTATTTGACGTGATTGTATGTAACAGATCTCTTGAATACAATCTGATAGAGTTGTTATGTAGAAAGGGGATTCAGTCTGCTAAAGATTCTACACACATGTATGTGACAGATGTCTTGACGGTTGGAACTCTCAACACTTCTTTGATTATGACTGGTGTGTGTGTCTGAGTGATTAATGTCTTGACGGTTGGAACTCTCAACACTTCTTTGATTATGACTGGTGTGTGTGTCTGAGTGATTAAGATTTTGACTTCTTTTTTTAATGTTTTTTTATATCAGCCAAGAAAGCCAAAGACTCCCTCACATTTCGGGAGTGTAAAAGGAGGATGTCAGCTATCGTTGAATACGTCTACAACGACCATAGGTTTAAAATATTTTTCAAGTGATCCAAACCAAAATTCGACCAGTTGGTTCTATCTGAGGGCGCAATTCAGTTGGTTCTAGAAGTTCTAAGACTGGATTTTCACATTGTTTATGTAATGTGTATGCATTTTTAGGAACCAACAAAAATATTATATGATGGTTGCTTGCTACATGGAATGGCGACTTCGGTTGTTGTCGTGGTGGCATTGAAACGTCCTTTCTTGGCGATGTCGATGATGAGCTTCACATCTATCTGAGCCACGTTGTAAGGCCATATAATTGAGTAGGTTTACGCTTATCTTTATCAAACACAATTAAAGACTATTGGGCTTAGTTTTCTAGTGGGTTAGATAACATTGGGATTAGCCATGTGGGCTAATTAAATGTTTTGGGCCTGTTTGGTTAGTAACATGCATGTGGGCTTGGCCCGGTTTGTATTAGGTCACCCTATGTAACTATAAATAGGGTGGGCCTAGTTCTTTTTAGGGTTAATGTTCATTATTGTTCTTCTAGTCAATTTTCGAAATCTGTGTTAGGTGTACTACACGGTTCTTTAGAAACCGTGTGCACTTTGATCTTAATTCAATCATTTTCGTTCTTGTTCATCTCACTTTCGTTAGTTTTCCGCACTTTTGATTGTGATTTTGATATCCGATTGGTAGTTTTAGGACTTACAGTTGGTATCAGAACCTAAAAAGTCTTTCAAAGGCTCGGTTTCGTTGGATATCATTCGAAGAACAAGATTGGAGAATGAAGGTTGTTTGCTGATTTAAAAAAAATTGAAGAACATGAAGAACACTCTTGAAGATCAAGAATAATTCGAAAATTTTGTATTTTGATTTGTTTTGGAGGCTAACAGAATCTGTTTACGTGTTTGTAGGATTTTATGGTGGAAAGATTCAAAATTTTTGAATTTTAATTTGTTTACTTAATTATTAGGGTTTGATTGGTTGATTTCTCTATAAGAATCCAAAGTGTGCGAGGCCTGGGAAAGTGCGACCTTGAAGTGTGTGGCTAAAATTAAAGTTACTGTGGGAATTTTGGTTACTGTGCGACTAAATTTAAGTGTTTTTTTTTTTTGAAAGGAGAACTACATTAACAACACCGAACCGGAAAACCGGGACAGACAAACAAAACAGAAAATATTACATATTCACAAATTTACACAAATCCCCCCAATCAAAACTACCTTTCTTAGCTCTATGTTTGAACCAGAAGAAACTAACTACCTTGATTTCACTAAAAATCTCTTCAACGCTACATCTTTTACCGTTAAATCTCAAATTGTTTCTAGCCTTCCATAACACCCAACACGTCGTAAGCACAATGCCGTGAAAAGCATTTCGTTTCGCCTGCCCTCTTTCTCCCACGTTATGCATTTCAAGTAAATCTCTGAAAGAAAAAATAAAAAACCTCGGGATTCGACACCAAAAACTTATTTTCTCCCACACACCCATAGCTAACGGACACACGGAGAAGATGTGTGTCACCGAGTCGATGTCTTCATAACAGAACTTACACATGTCATCGATCACCACCATACCCCTTTTTTCAAGAGCCTCAACTGTAGGAATTCTATCCAAGTCCGCACACCAAGCAAAAATATTGCATTTTTTGGGACCCATTTGCACCACTTCATAACGTAACGGTTACTAAAATCACGCATAGACACAATGTGCTGCTTAACCGCCTTAACCGAGAACCCCTTCGGCCCACACCGCAACCACAACCATTTGTTCACTCCTGAAGATAGGCTGACCGAAGTCAAAGCCGACCGTAAAGTCTGCCATCCGGTCATCTCCTCGCTAGATGCCGGATCATGCATCCAGAGCCAAAGACCTTCTCCTTCAAGACGATCACGCACACTAAAAGATTTCACAACTTCAAGTTTGAAGAGAGCGGGAAACTTCTCCTTCATCGGGACATCGAAAAGCCACGGATCTAACCAGAATAAAATTTTATCGCCCCTATTAACCACTCCTTTGAATAAATTCTGAAACGACACATTATTATTCAACGGTCTTTTTAATAATCGAAACAATGTTGCTCCAAACCCCACCATAAGCTTTTTTCATTGGGAGAAAGTGCCACACCGAACTACCCGCGTGTAAAGCGTTGACAACCTTCACCCACAAACTTTCATGCTCATTTTTATACCTCCACCCCCATTTAGTTAACAAAGCCATGTTCACGTCTTTAAGTCATTGAAGCCCTAAACCACCCATATTAACCGGCGAGGCGACCCTGTCCCACGCGACCCAATGAACCTTTTTACTCTCCGGGGACCCCCACCCCCCCCCCCAAAAAGAAACTTTCTGATAAGGGCTTCCAGATCCTGCAAGACCTTAACTGGGGCACGGTACAAAGAAAAATAGTAGCTAGGAAGACACTCAAGAATAGTACGGATCAAAGTAACTCTACCACCAATCGAAGGAAACGAAGCTTTCCAAAGAGAAAGACGTTTTTCGAACACATCTAAGACTGGTCTCCAGTAAGAAAACCTGTTCATGTTGGCCCCCACATACAATCTGAGGAACTTAAACGGGATGGAGTCCACTCTACACCCGACAACCTCAGCCATCTTGTCTACCTCCCTTGATCCTAAGGAAAAGCTTTCTAATTATGTGTTTATAATGAAACATCCATATAATTTTAGAAAGTCCATTTATTTCCTTAATAAAAATCCATGGGTCATCCGTCGTAAATTTGAAAAATTGACATCAAGGCATTTACCCAAGTTTTGTATATTAAATTTATAGCTTCAACGTTCAGACTCATATGTTAGCTAGAAAATACGAACTATATATTTACTATGTAGGGATAATCAATGCTAGATAATAAACAGAATTTAAATTCGTCGTTTGACTTGACACGGGGCGACCGGTCACGACGGGGTTGTCAACCCGATAGATCTACCAATAATTCATCGTGTGCAATACTTAAATGATTAAACGACACCATTGGCGTAGGGTCCATATTGAGACCATTTATGATGTCTGTCACACGTACAATATATATATCCTACTAATATGACAAATTTAATATATGATGTTGTACGAATCCCATGAAATCCCCACCGAAATGTAAGCCTATGTTGTTGTTTACTCTCTTGAGATCAAGCAAATTCGTTCCAACTATACGGTTGTTTTCCCCCAAACATATATTCATCAAAAACGTTTTATCTCGAAACGTATAATTTATCAAACTCCATATATTTTCAACGAAAATATATAATTTATATTAAAAGGTATGTTTTAATCCAAAAATATTATTAAACCCTTTTTGGCGTATTCTACCCCCAAAACATATACAAAGCAGTAAAAGAGGGGTTTAGTGACACTCACCTTTGGGTGCGTATTTTAAATAGCGCAATCCCACATATTGATTTCTACGTCCTATTATATGTAGTAACGATTTTTAAATCAATATATCCTAAAATTCCTAAGTTTCTCCGTTTCTTAGAATTGTCACATAACTTTGAGATTTTCTCGAAAAATCATCGTTTTTGATTATGTTGGCATGTTAATATATATATGAGTCCATATATATATATATATATATATATATATTTTTTTTAAGATTTTTTCGATTTGAACGATTTTATTGGTGACCGTTATCATGTAAATCCATTAACACTCCCGTTTATACGTAATATATCTACGATTGGCGCGTCGTAATATATATACATAAACATACACATAAATTAATATCGTAACACGCGTAATCTCGTTAACTTATTTATTTTGACATTTTTAAGGAAAGTATACATAAAATATCATATATGTATCAAATTTCATGCTCGACAAACAAGTTACACGTTTAACGCGATTTTTACCGTTTCTATCACATAAAACGCACAAGTATACATGCATAATTTAAATTTCCCACTATCACGTTAACACTTAACATATTTCCACATTAACATGATTAAATCACGTAACACATTTTAACACATAAGGTTCACCCAAATATAACCCATACTAGTGTATATTGAAAAATGCGTATTTTGGTGATTCGGTAACGTTTTTAGGCGTCGATAGTAACGTATGACTAACCAAACACCAAGTAAACTTAAAATTAGTTAAAATACTTATATTAAAACTAAAAATATCAGTTTACTTACTGATTTAAAATAGTTTTATAAAAATCCTTCGAAAAGCCGATTTTTAACCGTTTTACCGCATAGTTTTGCGTTAAACGTTTCCATAACCATCCCAACTCGAAATGACTTGATATTTTAACAAAATACATGTTATTTACTAATTAAAATAGTGGTTATAATCAGATTAGTGCAGTTTTTGTGTAAATCACATAAATCATGCGATTTCACGTATTTTACAACTCCTAATGCACCAAGTACAACATGCAAGGCTAGTAAATATTATGACAAAGTTATATATCATTAAAAACTTCAAAATAATTTTATTTTTAGTGTTTAGAATCTGATTAAAATTTATTTTTATCAAATCATATCTAAATCATCATTTCATGACCACAAATCATCATGCATGTTCAAGTAAATGCATCTAATGCATCCATATAACATCATCATCATTTTTTTTGGGTAAAGGGCTACCCCGGTGATTCTATATATTCACAAAACAAAAAAACAAGTAGTATGGAACACCCATACTAGTTCTAACATGGGACATACCCCCATGAAAGTAGACAAGCCGAAAACAGCAAATAACATCCAAAAACAAATCAAAAAGCCACTAGACTATAATCTAGAACACAAATTATCAAACGCAACAATAATATTAGCCTCCATCGTCATGCATTGAGTCTCCATGAATATCCCACACTTCTAGAAAGCGTCTTACTATATCCGTGCTCTTGAATATCCCACATCATCATCATTTTATATAAACTAAAATATATATATCTAACATATATTTAAATCATGTTCAAAAATTCAAGAACATCATAACCTACTCATGATTATCATCTAATCATTTATCATAAATGCAAGACATGCACATTCTTACACATTTAAGACTTTTAACATCAAAAATTCATATGCATGCACACATACACATACATACACGACCATATACATATATACACATGATTCTAAAAATTTACTTTTCACATAAACTCATTTCAAATCAAAAAGCTTCCATATCACAACTTTTTAAACATGCATGCATCATTTTCCAAGAATCAATCAAACATAAATCAATCAAAAATCAAAACTACCATTCTAACATACACACATACATGTGTACAGCCCCATGTATACACACACATACACCCATTTTTATTTTATTAAAAAACCCATTTGTTTTTTGTTTCAAGTTTGTGATTAAATTCAAGAACAAGAGAAACTTCCATCATCATCAAGATCATCAATAATCAAAAACAAGGTTTTTAAAATAAATTTTATACCTTCAAGTTCTTGAATGATTTTTAGTAAAGGTTGATGATATGGGACTTGATTGTAGCTTGGATCACCTTGAAATCCCTTCTAAACCACCAAATGTACTTGAAATGAAATTGTGTGAACATGGATCTTCAAGAACAATTTGAAAAAATGAAAATAGTTATGATCTAGAGGGAGTTCGGCCGTAATTTATTATAGATAGAGATTAAGTTGTTTGAGACATATTCCTTGGTTTTAACAAGTTTTGAGAAGATTATAGAAGATTGATAAGAGTGCACCTATTTTTCATCCAATAGGTGTAAGAGAGAGGAGAGAGAGGCTTTCTCAACACACACACACCTCACTATTTCATATGTATACATATGCATATATATCTAATTTTTGTCCAAAACCGGTATTTTACTGGATACCGGG
The DNA here is from genome assembly GCA_030545235.1 of Helianthus tuberosus. Classification (NCBI taxonomy): domain Eukaryota; kingdom Viridiplantae; phylum Streptophyta; class Magnoliopsida; order Asterales; family Asteraceae; genus Helianthus; species Helianthus tuberosus. Next base: position 104,891,002 of record CM060394.1, read on the forward strand.
TATTTTATCTAGCGTTTTAATCCCGTTTTTGTGCGTTTTAAATTATTTTTATCATTCTATAAAAATAATCTCACTAAAATGTTACTGAATTAATTACCAGCTGCCTTGACTGGCTGCGTTGACAGTATTTTGTCGAATACGCGCAGTATTGCGCAGTATGCGCTAAAACTCGAAAATAGAGTTTCTTAGCGTTTTAATTTATTTTTCCACATGGATATGATTAAAATTACTACTCTAATCATAACAGACTATTTTTAAGATTTTAACACTGATCGGGTGATCACCGACGTTCATTTCGCATTTTAGTCGTTACGCGATAAGCATTTATTTTATCGTTGCCAACATAATTTTTATAAATGTTTGGACTCGCCAACACATTAAATATCACATATAAACATCAATATCAGTCAAATATAGCCTTTTTATCTATTCACAACACGTGTTACAATTGTACAGTACGACCTGAAAAGCCGGGTGTCACAGTCTCCCCCTGTTTAGGAAATTTCGTCTCCGAAATTTTACTCTACATGTCTTATTTTCGCACTTGGTGGAAATAGTAAGAACAGTCTTATTGAATATGGTCTTGTAGTTTCTGCGAGAAACTTTGATTCTTACGAAGAATCCTCGTAGACCTATATTATATAATCTCATTTCCTAATTTCGCCTCTCAACGCTCTTTACCTTTTCCAAGGTTCATTACGAGTACTTAATCTAAAAGGGTTAAGTCAATGTTCCACCATTTCAGGTTTGACATATGTGTAACCACATATATGTTGTCTTATACCTGAGGTAGTTTGAGTCTACATATGATTGATCCAACTCGAGATGGGCTCTCGAAAGTATCTAACCCCATGAGCTCATTTTCTTCCCTTCTTGCATATATTTCAAATATCCACGGATTGCACAATCAATAGATTGCATATACTGTTAGTAATCTGTAATCGTCTCTCTCTGGTTATCAACATAACTCTTCTAACCATCCATACTGCTTCTACGGTACTTCGATAAACTTCCGTTGATCGCCTAAATAAATCTCAACAAAGAATATAATCAGTGTATTATCCATTATACACTTTCTCAAACTTGACACATGTAACACATCATGTACTCCATTCAATCCCTATGGTATCTTGAGCCTATAAGCGACTGATCTAACTCAAGATGGGCTCTCGAAAGGACCTAATCAATGTGGCTCAGCTTTTCCTTTCTCTGCTAAACCTAATAGCACCTTTTTAAGATAACTCCTTCAATAGAACACAATCTTCGATCTGAAATCGCAATAGTTTCCCTCAGTTGTCCATGTAATCCTTCTGTTGATCAATTGGTGACTTTTAACCTTCCCTCGATCTAGGCAAACCCTGTCGCTGGTTTCCTGGATAAGCTCGGGCCTGGTTAGTTGCCTTTTGCTACATCAGCCCAATAAAGTGGCGATCGACACTTCCTTCCATACAAGACTTCAAACAGAGCGGCCTTAATACTAGCGTGATAACTATTATTATAAGAAAACTCTGCCAATGGCATGTGAGTATCCTAACTTCCATCGAAATCAATCGCACACGCTCTTAACATTCCCTCCAATGTTTGAAAAGCTTCCTCCCCTTTTTCCTTCTGGGTCATTAGTGTCGAAGGTTGTACTAATTTAGAGAAATTCTCAATGAATCTCTGGTAGTACCTAGTAAGTCCTAAGAATTGTCGTACTTCTGACGGGGTCTTTGGCGCTTCCCAATTCTTGGTCGCTTCGACCATAGAAGGATCCACACGTATACCTTCCTTATTTATGACGTGTCCGAATAAATGAATTTCTCGAATCCAGAACTCACATTTAGAGAACTTGGCTTGCAACTTCTCATCCCTCAACAGCTCCATAATCAACTTCAGATGTTACTCATGATTCTCTTTGGTTCGCGAATAGGCAAGTATTTCGTCGATGAATACTATCACGAATTTATCCAATCAGGGTTTGCATACCCTGTTCATAAGATCCATGAATACAACTGGTGCATTAGTTAAGTCAAAAGGCATGACTAAAAACTCGTAATGGCCATATCGTGTTCGAAAAGCAGTCTTCGGAATATCTTCGTCAGCAACCTTCAACTGATGATATCCTGATCGCAGGTCAATCTTCGAGTAGTAGCAGGATCCCTGTAGCTGATCGAACAAATCGTCAATTCTCGGTAAAGGGTACCGATTCTTGATACTCAACTTGTTCAGCTTTCTGTAATCAATACACACCCTGAAGGATCCATCCTTCTTCCTCACAACAAAACAGGTGCACCCCAAAACGAAAAACTTGATCGAATGAAACCTTTGTCTAGTAGCTCTTGAAGTTGTCTCGACATTTCTTTCATTTCAAACGGTGCTAATCTATAGGGAGATTTTGCAATTGGTGCAGCACCGGGTACCAGATCAATTCGAAATTTGATCTGTCTCGAAGGGGGCAATCCAGGTAAGTCTTTTAGGAAAACTTCTTGATAATTGCGAACAATAGGAATCTCTCCGATATCCCTACATTCGGCCTTCGTATCCACCACATTAACTAAGAACACAGGATAGCCTCTTCGCAACAACTTGAACATCCTCATAACATTGACGACTCTCAACACTCGACTCGTTCGGTCTCTGTGAACAACTACCACTTCACCACCATCAGAACGATGTATCCTTGTTTGCTTCTCCGATCACTAATCCCAGCTTCGTTCTTGGTTAGTCAATCCATTCTCACAACTACATCAAAGCTCCCCAAATCCACTGGAAATAAATCGACACTAAAACTATGATCACCTGACTAAATACTATAACTGCGAACGACTTCGCTAGTCTCTATCAGTTTACCATTTGTTATTTCTATCGTGCACTTTTTACTTAGCTTGCTTGTTGGAGAACACATAAATGGTTTAAAGTTTTTCAAAAAAAAAAAAACTCAAGCCGGCCTTAGTATCAAAGAGTACGAACGCAGAATGGTTAATGATAAAAAAAATACCGGTAGCAACAGCATGATCGTCACGTGCCTTTCCAGCATTTAGCTCAAACGCTCTGCCTTTGGCATTCTGGCCCTTTTCTTTAGGACAATCCCTCTACCTTCGCTCCCAACGAAGTACTTTTAGCATAGCACTCGAGGGTAACATGCCCAGTTCGACCACACCTGGCACACTTTCTCTGCTCATCCTTATGAGTCTTCTTCTCAGGAACACTCCTGTCATCCCTGGCATTATCTCTTTTAGAACTGCTAGAATTTGCTACATATGCCTTCCCCGAACTGCGTTTCCTATCACGCTTCTCATCGGTATCCTTTCTCGAACTCCTAGACTTTCGCTTTCACGAATCCCCAGATCTAGGCTCAGAATGCGGAATTATTTGAATGGTCGACCCGCTGTGACAGCCCGACATCACGCATACCGTTGCCACATCATTGCATAGGACACTAGTAAATGATCTTGGGTTACAACCCTGGATTCTTTTATGTATACATCTATATACAGTTCACAAGGTTAATGAAAAATCAGGATTACGCTCCGATTATATCATAACACAGGAACTACTAAAACTTTCCGATCATTATATTACCTGAAGGGTTTCCGATCTGTGTCCCACCAAGACCATGCCCATAAGTACCACAACCACGTTCCTGGCCATTATTTTGGTTAGCATCGCGCTGTTCCATGGCAGTATTAACGTGTTGGGCTATGAGTTGTGCCAAATCCTCTGGGGTGGTAGGTAGTCCAGAACCCTGTCTCGCTTTTGGAGGCATTTCATCGTTTCTATTATTACAACATAATATCAACATAAGATGATATCCAAAAATAATTCAATCATTAAATGCTAGTGGACTAAACATTGCGCAAGTATAATATCCACATATTAATGAGAAAAAATTTTAAACCAAAAGGAACCCATTCGATATTTATACCAGAAATTTACAAAGCTTGTTTTTAGTACAAAGACTAATCAAAATTTGGCGTGTTTACATCAATACCCGCAAAAAGTCTATATGAAATTTCCTCCTAAATATCTGAAAATTTGGCATGCAGGCTATAAATAGAGTTCATCAAATGAGATATACAAAACAAACAACAGAAACAACCAACAACTAACGCTTCATTTCCTGGAAGTCCAACATCTTCCTAACAAGCTCTTCTAGCTCAACTATCCTCTAGTGCATCTAATCCCTAGAACTGTCATCCAAGTCCTTAAACTCGTCATACCAGTCCATCTGTCCCTCTAAGTCTTTCATTTTGCCCTTCTTCGTCTCCAAGTCTCTGCGTAACGTGACGAACTGACGATCGCAGTGAGAGCGATTGACCCAATTCCCCTTCTGCTACTTCAAAGCGGATGCTGTCTCAGCTTTCGAAGTCGATGCGATCTCTCCAATGGGCCGAGTCCTCTTCCTATGGTGAGTGTAGAATAAAAGAGGTGTAGCAAAACACGTGACTCAGGTTCAGATATTAAACGGACGCCTCAGCTGAGCGAGGCGGGAAAAACGGCCGAGGCGGTACGGATATGGTGAGGCGTACGTATTTGTTTTAGGCGGTATAAATGATGGATTTTAGGCGCCAAAAAAACCGAGGCGGTACGTTTTTTTACTGGTCCTTCACTGCAATTATTGGAGTTGCGTATAAAAAACTGCCTCACGCGGGCCCGGGTTTTTGGAGCTGCATTCGTGTCCGCAGGTGCGGGCACGCATGAGTTCAACCAAATTCCAGCTCAGAAACTCATTTTTGCACCCCCCCTGCGCGCGGGCAGGACTTGTGGTAAAGCATGTCATAAAGCTACAATAGAGTAGTAAAGGCTTTACCTTATAAACAACCATTCACTTTGTCCCCACACCAATGTGGGACAAAGTATTTACCACCTTCTGATACTTTTATTCACACACCCAAAACTTACAACATATAAGTCCTAAACTTTTGCTACTAACTATTAGCTCCATGATCTTAAATGGCATATATAATAGTTTTTCATTATCCAAATCCAAAAACACAAAAACGCATCTGCCATTATTTTTTTGGTTTCTTTAAATAGCTTTTTTACGTCAAGTATTTGATGAAATTTGAATCTTTTTTATGTTTTTAACTACTGAAATGAAATTTGATGAGAAAACTCTTTTTTTGATGTTTAGTATTTATTATTTTATGATATATATAATTTTAATATTTATTTATTAATACCGCCTCGGCCTTACGCCTCGTTCCGCCTCGATACTTACTCCTCGTGAGGCGAAGGGAAAACGCCTCGAAACTCGTTTCCGTTTTTTTAAACCTTGGGCTTAGCTTGTTTCAACCTAAGCCTGTTTGAAACCCCATTCATTGATTTATTTTTATTAAATTTTAAAAAAGCTATGTCATTCTTATAAATACATATACCTTAATTCACATTCAATGCTTGTTATAGCCAAAACCCATTTTTGTAAGGACACAAACCAATTCGATATTTTTTTTAAACGAGCTGTCTCAATCGGTTGTGTTGACAGTCTCAACTGATGCAACTTCTGCAGCTTTATGCTAAAATAAACGGCTTCAGGAAGTTCTTGGAGATTTCTTGTCTCTATCGGTCTCTTGCACGCCACCTGGTGGTGTTATTGTAATCGCAGCTAATTTGACCAAAGATCAGTTGGACAAGTTGGTTCAGCTTGTGAATTTGGAACTCAGGTATGTATAATCTTGACTCGAACGTAGGTTTGTTTCAATCGACTTTTGCCTTAGTTAAGGTGATACTAAATAGACACCACCCCCAAATCTGTACACCGGAGGGCAATCACAAAACACGGGCCATATGATGTCATAAAGGCCATACGATAGGGCGAAAAATAGTCGTCAAACATATCATATGAGCTGTATGATTTGTTAAACACCACCTCATACGGGCCCTCATACAACCTATATGACCATTGTTCACCTATCATCCAACCTACATCATCATTTCTGCGTGTCAAAGGACACACATGATGTCATATGGGCCGTATGACATGTCAGTGGTGTCTGGATAGTGTGTTAGTGATGTTTCTTAATCCAAGCTCCTTAGCCACATGTATTTATTCAAAAACACGTGTTTTTGTAGGATAACACACACCGGAGGAGGTGTGCCGGAAGAGCTGTTAAAGCAGATGTTTGGAAAGAGTGTGGATGCAACTGAAGAAGGAATAAGCTTTGTGGTTAGCATAAATCTATTGAAGCTCATGAGTGGAGATGTGCAATATCTGAGGGAAGCCACAAAGTCTACATTCATAATTTCTGTTGAACTTGCCTCTGCTGGTACAAAGAAGCCATGAACAGGCGGCTTTTATTTTGTTGCTGTTTCAAGAAATCAACTTTTACATGCTTTAGTGTATCTTGTGTTAATGTGCACGAGTAATAATTGTTTTGTTGCCTTTTTGGGAATAAAATTGTTTTAAGTTAAAAACCATATAAGTGTTTAAAGACGATTTGAGTTGCAATATGTTAAAACGGGAATTACACTTAGTAGTGTACTGAAACAAAGCTTATAGCTATAGTGTTATCCAGGTGTATGCAGTGAATCAATCAACAAATTTTTGGGATCCAAATCGAAATGAAATTTCGGGGCCTATTTATAATTTTGTTAGGCTCGTAATTTCGATTTGTATTTAACATAAAAATTATTAAGGAGAAACTTATATAGCACTTAACATTGCCGGCTATGATGGTGTGCGGGAGGACTTCCGCACAAGACCCTTGATTTTGAGGGACATTTGATTTTTTATTTTTAAATTCGATATATATATGTTATTTAAAAAAAAAAAATTGTAAACGTATACCAATCTCTAACTTAGTTAAAATGTGTTGTTAATAATGGACGATTTTGGCAATTCTCAAACCTTATAGACGATTTTTGGTAATTAAGCCATTTCTTCTTTTATTTTTTAGTTTTCATTTTTATCTTTAAAAAATAATTATAAATATAGTATATATACATACACACACATTTATATATACATACTTATTTTTTTAATTTTCTTTTTTACCTTTAAAAAATAATAATAAATTAACCATAATATACATATACACACACATTTATAATTATACACACATTGGCGAAGCTTAGCTCTATTGGGGCCATGGGTAGCTCGACCCCCATTGACTTTTTGCTCGTAGTGACAATTTTACCAAAAATTTCTGAATTTTTTTGTAGTGTGAAATATTGGAACATGGGTCCAACTTCTGTTGCCTTTAAATTTGCAATGACTGTTGATGATACTTGTAAATGAATGCTGGAATGATACTTCTGTTGTATTTTAGTATCATGAAATAAATTGCCATTTTGATTGAATTGCATCCTTGCAAAGGTTCTATTTATTAATAATCTACGGCCAAATACTAACTGATTATCATCGAATCAAACACATTCAAATGACCAATAAACACACTATGTTTTTTCAAAGCAAAACAAACATGAAGAACCCTCTATTTTTTCACAAGCAAAACAAACATTAAGAACCCAAAATACCCAAATACCCAAATAACATGATGAAACCCTTTGTTTTTTCATTGAATCAAACCATAAATCAAAATGAGGAACACATCCAAATCATCGAATCAAACCAAAAATACCCAAATAACACATTCAAATCATCGAATCAAACCAAAAATCAATGAGGAACACATCAATCCGAAACTGATCCGACCAGTTCTTTTTAAATAGTTCTCAAACAACCAAGTATCATAGTTTCAATAAACAACCTACATCTGTACTCTAATCAGCCAAATGATCACATGAGATCTGAAACTATAGAATCAAACAAAACCAAACCTCTGTTTTGAAGATGAACACGATGAAGATGAAGATGAAGATGAAGATGAAGATGATGAAGATGATCTGTTCGATGAAGATGAATGAGTGCTCGATTCGATGAAGATGATGAAGATGATCTGTTGGATGTCGATGAAGATGATGATGATGATAATCGCCGGTGTTGGGAGTTGGGAGATTATGTTGAGAAGTGTGATGAATATGATTTTTTAGTGTAGATATTAAGGGTTAGGTTAAGTTTTTTAATATATTGTATTTCAATAGTTATCTAAGTTTTTTAATATGATGGTATAGGGATTGTTCCCAATCTAAGTTTTTTATTATTTAGCCGAGAACCTTATGGCATAGATAGACTAGATCGCTTCTACAAATAAGAAAACTAATAGACGTACTATACAATATATCACGACAGGATTAACAAACTAACAAGAAACAAGTTCCGCATTGTAAATTGTCGCCACCACAAGTCCTGCATTGTATCAAGAGAATATCAATAAACTAAAAAAACGAGTATCGTATTGCAAAGTTTCACCCTTAAAATTACTAACAAGTGTTGTGTTTTCCGTTGTATCGCGAATTTGGTTTTGGTTATGGCTCAAAACCGAACCGCCCCATACATAACCCTAAACTCACCAACCTAAGTGATATGTTTCCCGCCGCATCGCGCGGGTAAACAACTAGTATATATATATATATATATATATATATATAGGGTAGGGTTCTATAGTGAACACTAATGTATTTGTGAACTGAGTGAACAAATCTTGGCCATTGATTTACACACGTGGATGGCTAGGATTTAATCATCAAATCGTAAAATACACTAGTGTATTTCATCATCAAATCCTGGCCATTGATCTATACACATGTATGGCCAGGATTAGTTCGCTCAGTTCGCAAACTACACTAGTGTTCACTCTTGAACCTAATCCTATATATATATATATATATATATATATATATATATATCTAACATATATTTAAATCATGTTCAAATATTCAAAAACATCATAACCTACACATGATTATCTTCTAATCATTTATCATAAATACAAGACATGCACATTCTTACACATTTAAGACTTTTAACATCAAAAATTCATATGCGTGCATACATACACGGCCATATACATATATACAAATGATTCTAAAAATTTACTTTTCACATAAACTCGTTTCAAATCAAAAAGCTTCCATATCACAACTTTTTAAACATGCATGCATCATTTTCCAAGAATCAATCAAAAATCAAAAATCAAAACTCACATTCTAACATACACGCATACATGTGTACGGCCCCATGTATACACACACATACACCCATTTTTATTTTATTCAAAACCCCATTTTTTTTAGTTTCAAGTTTGTGATTAAACTCAAGAACAAGAGAAACTTCCATCATCATCAAGATCATCAAGAATCAAAAACAAGGTTTTTAAAATAAATTTTATACCTTTAAGTTCTTGAATGATTTTTAGTAAAGGTTGATGATATGGGACTTGATTGTAGCTTGAATCACCATGAAATCACTTCTAAACCACCAAATGGACTTGAAATGAAATTGTGTGAACTTGGATCTTCAAGAACAATTTGAAAAAATGAAAATGGTTATGATCTAGAGGGTGTTCGGCCGTAGCTTATTGTAGAGAGAGAGATGAAGTTGTTTGAGACATATTCCTTGGTTTTAACAAGTTTTGAGAAGATTATAGAAGATTGATAAGAGTGCACCTATTTTTCATCCAATAGGTGGACGAGAGAGGAGAGAGAGGGTGATGCACGGCTGCCACCTTTCTCAACACACACACACCTCACGATTTCATATGTATACATATGCATATATATCTAATTTTTGGCCAAAATTGGTATTTTACTGGATAACGGGTATTTTATCTAGCGTTTTAACCCCGTTTTTGTGCGTTTTAAATTATTTTTATCATTCTATAAAAATAATCTCACTAAAATATTACTGAATTAATTACCAGTTGCCTTGACTGGCTGCGTTGACAGTATTTTGTCAAATACGCGCAGTATCGCGTGGTATGCGCTAAAACTCGAAAAATAGAGTTTCTTAGCGTTTTAATTTATTTTTCCTCACGGATATGATTAAAATTACTATTCTAATCATAACGGACTATTTTTAAGATTTTAACACTGATCGGGTGGTCACCGACGTTCATTTCGCATTTTAATCGTTACGCGATAAGCGTTTATTTTATCGTTGCCAACATAATTTTTATAAATGTTTGGACTCGCCAACACATTAAATATCGCATATAAACATCAATATCAGTCAAAAGTTGCTGCTTTTCCGCCCTTCTTCCTCTTTTAAAACTTTCTTACTTTCTAAAAGGATCCACTCATCTTCTTCCGTAAGATCCCTAACCTCCATAGCTGCCTGAATATTTTCGAGATCCGTCGTAGCCAAGGCCACCTCTTCCGAACTTTTTTCCAGCATTTCATCCCTCCACACTTTTAGGTCGGCTCTGTGGACGCTCAACTTTCTCATAAGCCTGATATCCGGGGGAACCATGACACCCGAGGTCCTTACCCAAAGCCGTAACAACCGTTTCATTGAAACCCGGTTTGTCTAACCATGAGTCAAAGATCCGGAATGGCCTAGCCCCGAAATTCGCTAAAGCAGTCTTTAAGATAATCGGGCAATTATCAGACAAAAAAGATGTCACAGCATCAACGCTTGCTTCAGGCCAGGTGTTTTAAAAACCCGTATTAACTAGGAATCTGTCTAATTTACTCTGTTTTCTTCCATCAGCCGAAGAGTGTGTGAATTTCCTGCCTCTCATATTATACTCAATCAATCCAGCATCATAAATAAAACTATTGAAATTGTTAGCACATGACTGTTTAAACCCACAATTCTTCCTTTCTTCACGAAATCGAACCGCATTAAAGTCACCAGTAACCACCCATAATCCATCGGATTCCGATATCACCTGATTCAACTCATCCCACAAATTTTTTTTGGCCACAATGCTCTAAGGAGCATACACGCTAATTAAGTTAAGAACCGAACCACACCCCGCCAGCTTACCCCTGATGAGAAGGTAATTCCTACTTTTCATAACACTGGACAAACGAAACACATACAAGTCCCAAAGGCAAATTAACCCACCCGATAATCCAACCGAGTCAACACTCTCGAAGCCAAAATTCTTATTGCCCCAAAAACCCACAACATCTTCAGCCTTAACTAATTCTTTTTTAGATTCTTGAAAAGCCATAAAGTTAATACCATGTTTTCACTTCAGATCCTTAACCCACCGCTGCTTTTCTAAGCCCCCAAGACCACGAACATTAAAAGATAAAAAATTCATAGTTCCACCTCATTGTTACCTGAAGATCCTAGGATTTTGTTGACCTGCTCTGTCTTGTGCCCGAACTCAACACCCACTTGAGCGCCAATCTCGATGGTGGCTTCAATTTCTTCCTCAGATACTGAACCCTGACTCCGATGCTGAAGATCCTTGTTTTGATGCTCCGATGGTTGCGAGTCTTCTGCCAAAGTCTTAGAGGACTGAGCTCTGATGTTTAGATCCAAAGAGTTATTAGGTCTGGAGGTGAACCCCACAAAACCAAAACCAGGTTCGTCATCCTCTACTGAGTTCCTAGACCTTTTCTTGGGCCTAAAATAGTCGGGTGATCCTTCCTTATTACCCTTGGACTGGGCTTGGGCTTTCGAGGATTTCTGGCCCAAAACACTTCTTCTTTTTGGCCTTCTACTTCTCTCTCTTAACCCACAATTGAAACCCCCAACAAAGTCGGGCCCCACCACCTTTGAGCCCAACCGATTTCCCTCAACATTGTCTGACTGTTCCTCTGGATCCACAACATTGTCAGCGCCACCTTTTTCTCTTTCCATGTGCTTCGGAGGAAAATCTGCATGGGAAGGTGTGACAACCCGTGATTTACGGCACCTAATTACGTGATTAGCAGATGATTAACGCAATAATAATTAGTGTTTACAGCACAAATTAACTTAATTAGGCCCTTGGAGTGCCTAGGAACGTCTATACGACTTTACGGTGCGCGAACAGTGGTTTACGGAAAAATCTGCGGAATATTGCGCGACAACGAGCTGATACCGTACAGAATAATGACAACGCCGGTAAATATTAAATTCTTACGATACATTTCGTTCCGTAATTAAATCTTAACTATTGTAGTCAGAACCGGATCGAAAAACGCATTAAAACGACAATCGATGCACTCTACGCAAATTTTAACGCAACCGACGATTAAACGCGACTAACAACGGCGACCGAACCTAATTTATGTGTTTTGATATTAACATTATGTTTTTCGACGTTACATGGAGTTCGGGTGCGCTAGCGGGCTCGTAGAAATTGACAGGATACACTTAACACGCAACTTTGGGCTTGTGGGCCTTGGGCCCAAGCCCAAAGCCCTTCACTTGACCCTAGTATATAAAGGATCCATATCCTTGTTACTTCATTTTGAAATAACAGACAAAACAAACAGATGCCAAACACCCCCCTTCGATCTCTCTCCCTCTCTCTCGTAAACCCGGCACCGGCCGGATTTCCGGTGCTCCGGCGAGTTTTCCGGTCGGGTGCTCCGACACCCTCACACACCTCACCTCTTCACTCACACTAGTAGTATCCCCCCCATTCGACTCAGAGACGGACCACCACCACCACGAACCGGTGGTGGTGCGGCGGCGGCTACAAGCGGAGGAAGAGAGAGAGAGAGAGAGCCGAGAAGAGAGAGAGAGCCGAGAAGAGTGAAGGAACCGGCGGTCGGTACCATTGACCGCCAGACATTGCCTTTATCCGGCGAGTCCACCGGCTTCGGGGTCGATTTGGTTTAAGTTCGAGGGTTCGAGCAGCAGAAGGAGAGAGACAGAGACTCGATCCGGTGGTCGAATCAATTACCCGATGGTCTTCGTATTTGTCCGACAAATTCTCCGGTAACCCCTCTCCGATTTCTTTCTTTTTGGTTTTATTTCTTCTTAAACTGATGTCCGAAGATGATGATGGTGATGTTATCCGGTTGGTTTCACGTTTGGCTCGGACTTTAACTTCAGGTTTGAAGACGGTTCAGCTTCGAGTCTCTCGGTTTCGGGCTTCCAATTCAGTTTCGGTTTCGGTTGACTCGGTCAACCGAGTCAACTCAGTCAACTCAGAAGGTTCGGGTCAGGCGGTTCGGGTCGGACGGTTCGAAGCAACTTATGAAGCGGATCGGATCGACTCAGTCAAACTGAGTCAACCCAGTCAACTCAGCGAGTCAACTCGGGCAACCCGGTTGACTCGGTCAGCCGGTCAACTCAGTTAACATAACAACGAGAGTTTTGGGTAATGGTTTAAACCGCGATTATTTTCGTTAACTATTCCTTATTTTAATTATGCATGATAACGAGCTCGAACCGACATGATTATATTTTACATTTTATGAAATTTTTGTCAAATTGATATATTGTTGATTGAATATTGGTTGCTTTTTTATAAAAATATCGACACTTTGGCTATCGGGGGCGTCCAAAAACAGAGGAAACTCTGCCCGTTTTTCGAGAAAATCCAAGTTTTATTATAAAACAAAACGTGCTTTTTGAGCGACTTTTATAAAACGAGATACGAATATAAAGTTTCTTTCGACCACAACTTACAACTTACGAGAACAACGATACGAAAAATATTTCGATAACAAAATAAATATAGTTATTATATTTATTTCAAACGAACTCGAATCCTTTTATAAATAAATATAGTATATATATTTATTTCAAACATCGCGTAACACGAATTCGTTTCATCAAAATAAATATAGTTTATATTTATTTCAAATATCAAACGACACGACGATTGTTTTGCCAAAATAAATATAGTTTATATATTTATTTGAAGTAATAAACGACACGAATTCTTTTATAACATAGATATAGTTTATCTATTTATTTCAAACTTCAAACAAACTCGATAATACTTTCGCAAAATAAATATAAGTTTTTATATTTATTACAAACGCCGAAACGGCGTATACGTATATTATGGCAAGTATATACAAGACGTAATATATAATACAAATTTATTATATGTAACTTTTTTACGAATATTCCTATATATACAAACAACTTCTCGGGGCGATAGTGTAACACCCCAACCCGGAAGGGCTGACGTGTCACAATAACAGTGATATCAAAAAGTCATAATTCTATTTATTTATTTGACAAGGATACAACCACACAACAACGAAACTTAAGGTTAATATACAAGCGGAAACATTCGACTTCATTAACTAATATCTTCAGATTTATTCCTAGGCTTTATTCTTCTCTCTTTTCCCCGCCCAAAGTAACATGCAGACCTGTATATACAAAAATTTACGGAATGAGCCGAATGCTCAGTACGGAATAATAGGCTCAAATAACAATTAAAGCTTTATAGAAATGTTATCCGAATGGAACTTATTGTGAAAATGATACAATGCAAAAACATAATTTCATAATCATATCTTACGGATGTACCCATGAGCAAACTTAAAGCGTGACAATACACAGGTAGCTACTCCTGCATAATTATCACATGAGATGGCGAATTGGCATACCCGTTATCCACCTCCTTATACTTAAATCCTAGGATCGATCCATACGCCTCCTAATAGCCTTATGTACCACACTTGTACTTAAGAGACGCCGTGAACTAATCTCTTCGTCAGGGTTGGAGCACATGATGTTGATGCCACAACAACATGCTCGTGGGACACTCCACGAGAAGCGATACTCAGGGTATCAGAGTACAAATGGTCTTATTCACATAACTTATAAAACTTATTTTCATAACAAAACGGAACATATATTGGAACATGCTATAATGAGTATAACAACATAATACTATCGCATGACATGAAAGCTAAATCAAATGATTTGAATAGGAATCGAACGGACTGTCAAATGAATCGATAATCAAAGACGTAAGGAGTTTTTAAAAGATATAGTAATTTAGTGGTTTATAACAATTTGACTATGAAGCAATAAAGAGTGGGGTAAGGATCCGTACCTTAATAATTCCAAAGTGAAGCTACCTTGTGATAATATTTCAGATTTATACGGCAGAGTTTAGACTACTGATTAGTCTTTTAACCTAATTTAAATAACATGCACACAACTAGGTTAGTAACTTAATACAGCATTTACGATAACTCACGAGATCAACCCTCACAACGAATGACAAAGTGCTATGCTTAAACATCCATCGGATTCACAACGAAGGACAGAGTATTCCCCGTATTCGGGTGGCACTCAACATCCGGTCGGAATCACAATTTAATGACAAAACATCACCCTAATGTGGGCAGCACTTAAACATCCATTGAGTACATTGATCGATCAGACAATGAATCGTAATAGCGATCGAGTTATTACCCTGATTGCAGCGTCGATTAGTGATTCGTGTGTGTTGATTTTGGTAAACAGAGCATAACTCGGTGTATTTTGTGAATTTTTACGTCGTTTTTGTGCCAGAAATCAAGTGCCAATGTCCTGTATTTATAGGTGAATTTTGAACTTGTCGCGACCCGCGTGATGTTTAACCTATTCTTACGCGGCCCGCGAGACAACTTATTTTATGTATAGGGTTGCCACGTGTGGGACTAGCCTAGCTGAGTCGACAGATTTTTAAATTTCAACTTCGTCCGCAAGTTATTAAGATAATTATCAAGTAGGGAATACCCCCCCTGAGTTTTAGGGGCCCTAATCCTGATTCTGAAAATTCTGAAAATTCTAGGGTTTGTACGAAATTACTTGGGTGTCTTAATTAGGGTTTTCTAGTGGTTAATTTATAAATTATTATTATTCTTTTTATTTCTAGAATAATGATATTAAATTTATGGGTATTACAACTATTACCCCCTTAAAAGAAATTTCGTCCTCGAAAATTTTCAAATAAAAACATATCACATAAGTAACTGAAACTGAATTTTCATAGCAGAGTTACTAACTTATATAACAATAATCTCCTAAACACACATGTGTATCTGAAATTCATAATTAAGTTCATGACTATAATTGTCAATTATATGTGCCCTAATGGTCCTCCTATAACGCATCTTAATAAAATATCTTACCGTACGAAAAGTCAATGGAAACTTACAGATAATAGAGTGACTATTGGTACTGATATTTCCTACATAGATATGCTTAATCATAGCTAAGATATATTCACATAAGGTAAAGCATGAATGACCGTAAACAGAACAATTGAACATATATCACAGAGCAAAATTTACCTTTACTTGACTAAAATTCTTTTACTAGAATAGATTAGGGTATAGAGAGCGAATTGATTCTTCAGATTCCCATGTTGCTTCGTGTTCAGAATGATTTTTCCAAAGGATTTTAACAAACGGAATTACTTTCCTACGCAAAACCCTTTCTTGTCGATCTAAGATGGCTTCTGGTTCCTCTTCGGACAAATCCTCATGAATTGTAAGTAACGGATAACTAATGACATGGAGTGGATGATAATTATATCCTCTTAACGAGGAGACATGAAAAACGTTATGAACGTGAGAGAGTTGAGGCGGTAAAGCTAGTCGATATGATACTTCTCCAATTCTTTCCAGGATTTCAAACGGACCGATGAAACGGGGACTAAGTTTACCTTTAATTCCAAATCTACGAACGCCACGCCAAGGTGATACTTTTAAGAAAACATGGTCGCCAATTTTAAATTCGAGTGGTCGTCTATCTTGATCTGCATAGCTCTTTTTTCTGCTCTAAGCTTCTTTCAGTTTTTCTCGGGCCATAGTGACTTTTTCATTTGTAATCTGAACTAGTTCTGGCCCTTCAATAATCTTTTCTCCAACTTCATCCCAGCATATCGGTGCTCGACATTTCCGACCATACAAAAGCTCAAAAGGTGCCATGCCAATACTTGCTTGCCAACTATTGTTGTAAGCGAACTCAACAAGACATAGATATTCATCCCAGTTTCCAGACCATTCAAGTGTACATGCTCGGAGCATGTCTTCCAAGGTCTGAATCGTGCATTCCGACTGCCCATCTGTTTGTGGATGGAAAGCAGTACTAAACTTCAGTCGTGTACCCCAAGCTGCCTGAAATCCTTTCCAAAATTGTGAGGTGAAACGTGGGTCTCTATCGGAAACAATGGAAGATGGTGTGCCATGGAGTCGAATAATTTCTTGAAGAAATATTTTGGATAACTTATTATCCGAAAATCCTTGCTGAATTGGTAGAAAATGTGCTGACTTCGACAATCTATCGACAACAACCCATACAACATCATTCTTCTTGAATGTCTTAGGCAAACCGGTAACAAAATCCATTGTGATCTCATCCCACTTCCATATGGGAATATCCAATGGCTGCAACAGACCTCTTGCTCGTTTGTGTTCAATTTTCACTTGTTGGCAAGTGAGGCATTTACTTACGTATCGAGCAACGTCTTCCTTCATGCCATTCCACCAAAAATTCTGTCTTAAATCTCTATACATCTTGGTAGATCCTGGGTGAATTGAAAATGGTGAGCTGTGAGCTTCGGCTAACAATGACTCACGAAGGCTGGAGTCATCGGGTACACAAAGTCTTTTACCGCACCAAATCACCCCATGATGGTCTATACGAAATTCAGATTGCTTACCCACCTCAAGATTTTGCACAATTGCCCATAGTTCTCCATCTTGCTTCTGTGCATCTTTAATCCGTGATATGAGGTCAGGTTCAATCTGCATTCTAGCTAGATATCCATCAGATTTACTAACCTGAAGCCAAATGTTCATTCTTTCGAGATCCCTCCTAATACGAGGCTGAATTTGTAAGCAAGATATAGTCCCGGAATTCTTTCGACTCAACGCGTCAGCTACAACATTGGCTTTGCCTGGATGGTATTGAATATTTGCGTCGTAATCTTTTAAAAGTTCTAACCACCTTCTTTGCCTCATATTCAGCTCTTTCTGGGTGAATATGTACTTGAGGCTCTTATGGTCGGTAAAAATGTCACAACTTTCACCATACAGATAGTGTCGCCAAATCTTAAGTGCAAAGACGACTGCGGCTAGTTCTAAATCATGTGTAGGGTAGTTAACTTCATAAGAATTTAACTGACGAGAGGCATAAGCGATAACCTTCCCATGTTGCATTAGCACACAACCTAATCCTTTCTTTGAGGCATCACTATAGACTTGGTAACCTCCTGATCCAGAAGGGAGAGCGAGTATCGGAGAGGATACGAGTCGTTTCTTCAATTCTTCAAAGCTTTTCTCTTGTTCCTCATTCCATGAGTACTTCACCCCTTTCCTTAGGAGTTTTGTGAGTGGTAAAGCAATTACCGAGAATCTTTCAACAAATCTTCGGTAATAGCCAGCAAGACCCAAGAAACTTTGTATTTCGGTAACAGAAGTGGGTCTTGGCCATTTTGTAATAGCTTCAACCTTTGTTGGGTCTACCATAATTCCCTCTGCTGATATGACATGACCTAGAAATGCCACTTGGCTAAGCCAAAAGTCACATTTGGAAAACTTAGCGTACAACTTCTCATGCCGCAAGGTTCCAAATACTGCATGTAGATGTGCTTCATGCTCTTCACGACTCTTGGAATATACCAGAATGTCATCGATAAAAGCAATTACGAATTTGTCTAGGAATTTGTGAAATACGCGATTCATTAAATCCATGAAGACTGCGGGTGCATTAGTTAGCCCAAAGGGCATAACCAAAAATTCGTAATGACCATATCGAGTACGAAAGGCGGTCTTGGGAACATCATCATTCTTGATCTTTAGCTGATGGTACCCGGACCTCAGGTCAATTTTTGAGAAGAACTGAGCCCCCTGAAGTTGATCAAAGAGATCATCAATGCGAGGCAGAGGATACTGATTACGAATAGTAATCTTGTTCATCTCTCGGTAGTCAATACATAAACGCATACTACCGTCTTTTTTCTTCACAAATAAGACCGGAGCACCCCAAGGTGAAACACTGGGTCTTATGAATCCTAGATCTAACAATTCTTGCAATTGTTCCTTCAACTCCTTCAGTTCCATTGGAGCCATACGGTATGGAGCTTTAGAAATAGGTTCGGCACCAGGGATCAAGTCGATGGTGAATTCTACCTAACGGTCAGGTGGTAATCCCAGTAGTTCATCCGGAAATACATCAGGATATTCACGAACAACGGAGTGGTTATCGATACTCTTAACACTAGCAGAAGTATCCCTAATCGATGCTAGGAATCCAGCACAACCGTTTGATATGAATTTTCGAGCCTTGAACGCAGAGATAATTTTAAGAGATTTATGAGCTTGAGTTCCCTGATATATAATATCAGGATGATGAAGATTACCGAAAATGACACGGCGAGAATGACAATCTATAGTTACTCGATGTCGAGACAACCAATCTATCCCTAGAATAACATCAAAGTCACACATATGTATTGGAAATAGATCTGCCTTACACACAATAGATTCAATACGGATCGGACAATCTTTATATACGTAAGTGATTACGGATGAATTGTCCATGGGAGTGGAAATGGTTAAAGTATGTTTTAAGAGAGTTGGTCTTATCGGAAGATACTTAGTAAATGAGTGGGATACTAAAGAATGAGTCGCTCCTGTGTCGAATAACACATAGATACTATGTTTACCAAGCTGAAGGGTTCCCGACACAGTACCTGGGGCATTAGCAGCATCAGTAGCAGAAAGTGCGAAAACTCTTCCTCCAACATTGGGTGGTGCAACGTTTGGTCGGTTATTCTTCTTAGTATCTTTCTTTGTACACTCCTTAATCATGTGTCCAGTTTGGCCACATCTAAAGCATGCTCCTGTACTTCGGTGACATACGCCCTGATGTCGCTTACCACAAGTATTACATAGAGGATATGTAATCTGATTCGGGTTTACATGTTGATTCAGTGGTTGAGCTTTAATAGGTTCTGCATACAACTGAATCTGGTTTTGAGCAGGTCTCGGGTTTTGCAGTCTAGGTTGCCATGGACGTGTCTGATTTCCAGAGTTTTGATTTCCTTGCACTTTGTGATCTTGATGTTGTGGCGTAGTGGATGATTGGCTGATTTCCTGCTTAAATTGTCCTTCCCTATTTCTCTTCTTATTATCCCTAGTTCGAGATAAGAATTCTTTCCTTTCGAACTCAAAAGTTTTGATTGCATCAGCAACTTCGGTGATATCCTTAAATTTCATATACATGATCGACTTCCGAATTCGATCATTGACTGCCCACTTGCATTTTTCTGCCTGGACTTCTGCTGATCCTGCAACGTCTCCTACAATACTAGCCAACCTTGAAAATCGAGTAATGAACTCAGAGGCTGGTTCATCACTCCCCTGTCGAATTATTGCATACTCCCTGATATAAGCTTCTTTATCAGCGGTCGGAAAATACATGTCGTAAAAGATGTTACGAAAGTCGACCCATGAAAGATTAGCGTCAAAATCATCCCCTCCTTTGACTTGCTTATATCCTTCCCACCAAGTTTGTGCGTCATCTTCAAATTTGTAGGTAGCCAATCTAACTTTGTATTGCTCCGGAACTCCAAGAACTCCGAAGATCTTTTCAATATGAGCTATCCAGTTCCTTGCTTCGACTGGATTATTAGCGTGACTAAAGGATTTCGGCTTTTGTTTTTGGAATTTAGAGATCCATATGTCTATACTATAGGTAGTATGGTTCGTGGTATTCTCACGAATTTCTTCACCAGAGATTGGATTCGTGTTATTACGTTCTGGCTGACGAGTTTGTTGAATAACGGCCTCAGCTGTTTGAGCAACAAGGTTTGGAAGCAACCCGGCAACAGCCTGGTTGATAGCATTAATTACGTTTGGATCAACTGGAGTCTCATTCGAAGAAGTGTTGTTACGTACATGGTTAGTACGAGTACTCCTACGTAGCGGACGACGAAGAGGCATATCTATACGAAATAGACAAAGGAATTAAACCAAATAAGAGATCAAGTTGAATCCTATCATAGATATCTACCCATTCCTCACAGGTTTTTATTACTATCTTCAAGTTTTCTACAGGAAAGAGCCTTTGCTCTGATACCATAGCTGTAACACCCCAACCCGGAAGGGCTGACGTGTCACAATAACAGTGATATCAAAAAGTCATAATTCTATTTATTTATTTGACAAGGATACAACCACACAACAACGAAACTTAAGGTTAATATACAAGCGGAAACATTCGACTTCATTAACTAATATCTTCAGATTTATTCCTAGGCTTTATTCTTCTCTCTTTTCCCCGCCCAAAGTAACATGCAGACCTGTATATACAAAAAATTACGGAATGAGCCGAATGCTCAGTACGGAATAATAGGCTCAAATAACAATTAAAGCTTTATAGAAATGTTATCCGAATGGAACTTATTGTGAAAATGATACAATGCAAAAACATAATTTCATAATCATATCTTACGGATGTACCCATGAGCAAACTTAAAACGTGACAATACACAGGTAGCTACTCCTGCATAATTATCACATGAGATGGTGAATTGGCATACCCGTTATCCACCTCCTTATACTTAAATCCTAGGATCGATCCATACGCCTCCTAATACCCTTATGTACCACACTTGTACTTAAGAGACGCCGTGAACTAATCTCTCCGTCAGGGTTGGAGCACATGATGTTGATGCCGCAACAACATGCTCGTGGGACACTCCACGAGAAGCGATACTCAGGGTATCAGAGTACAAATGGTCTTATTCACATAACTTATAAAACTTATTTTCATAACAAAACGGAACATATATTGGAACATGCGATAATGAGTATAACAACATAATACTATCGCATGACATGAAAGCTAAATCAAATGATTTGAATAGGAATCGAACGGACTGTCAAATGAATCGATAATCAAAGACGTAAGGAGTTTTTAAAAGATATAGTAATTTAGTGGTTTATAACAATTTGACTATGAAGCAATAAAGAGTGGGGTAAGGATCCGTACCTTAATAATTCCAAAGTGAAGCTACCTTGTGATAATATTTCAGATTTATACGGCAGAGTTTAGACTACTGATTAGTCTTTTAACCTAATTTAAATAACATGCACACAACTAGGTTAGTAACTTAATACAGCATTTACGATAACTCACGAGATCAACCCTCACAACGAATGACAAAGTGCTATGCTTAAACATCCATCGGATTCACAACGAAGGACAAAGTACTCCCCGTATTCGGGTGGCACTCAACATCCGGTCGGAATCACAATTTAATGACAAAACATCACCCTAATGTGGGCAGCACTTAAACATCCATTGAGTACATTGATCGATCAGACAATGAATCGTAATAGCGATCGAGTTATTACCCTGATTGCAGCGTCGATTAGTGATTCGTGTGTGTTGATTTTGGTAAACAGAGCATAACTCGGTGTATTTTGTGAATTTTTACGTCTTTTTTGTGCCAGAATTCAAGTGCGAATGTCCTGTATTTATAGGTGAATTTTGAACTTGTCGCGGCCCGCGTGATGTTTAACCTATTCTTACGCGGCCCGCGAGACAACTTATTTTATGTATAGGGTTGCCACGTGTGGGACAAGCCTAGCTGAGTCGACAGATTTTTAAATTTCAACTTCGTCCGCAAGTTATTAAGATAATTATCAAGTAGGGAATACCCCCCCTGAGTTTTAGGGGCCCAAATCCTGATTCTGAAAATTCTGAAAATTCTAGGGTTTGTACGAAATTACTTGGGTGTCTTAATTAGGGTTTTCTAGTGGTTAATTTATAAATTATTATTATTCTTTTTATTTCTAGAATAATGATATTAAATTTATGGGTATTACAGATAGAGTTTAACATAATCATTTTCATTAAGTAACAACTTACCGTTGAATCGTTCGATTAACGATTCGGTAGAGCTCGATGACACGTAGTTTAGATACTGCGTTTATTTAGAAACATATAAGATATTCCGTGTTAGGAATATTGCAGAATGCACGCTAGCAAGTCAAGTCTTGGAAACGACATCACGAAGTCGTAATTAGCTAGCTTTGCACAAGACATTTCAGGCGAGTTCATAACCCCCACTTTTTACTGTTTTACATTTTTGTAAATGTTTTCGGGGTGGAAAGACATGCACGTTTTGCAAAAACATACAAAGTTTTGAACAAGCACAAAACTCGTATTTCTAAATCATATTACGAAGGGATTTCGAGAAACTCAAATGATTTACGAAAGGTTTATACTAAAAATACCGGTTTTACAAAACAAATGCTTATTTTTCGAAATGTGATTGATTTACGGTCGGGGAGACCAGGGATTTGGTCGGGGAGACCAGGAATTTTCATACAAAAGGATTACAGACTTTTTATACATGGTATGGTTAGCGTAAGGAGGGTTACTACTTAGATCATGTGAGTGGGTAGGCGGGAACTGGAGGCCATTAATCCTCATTGTAGGACCGAGGGACGTAAGCGGTAGATCTATCTGGGTGTAGCGAGCCCAGCCCCAGGCCCAACAGAACGGACCTCGGGGTGACTTTGTGCCCTATGCAAAATCCGCTAGGTTTGAGTCTTCCTACTTGCACTTCACACATATCAATGGCCTTGCAAACCATTGGTGATCTCTTTTTCCTTATTTGCTACATACCAGGGATTTTATACTTACAAAAAAATACTTGTTCATAGAAATTAAATACCATGTTTTATACAAAATTCAGAGCATAGGATTATGCGGGTATGGAGTCAAAGTCAGGGTGGGCATTGACGGTTATACGAACATTACAAATACAAGACTTTACCAATACATGGTTTTTATGAACATACTGTGTTACAAACACAACGTTTCCATATAACTTGGCAAGAAAATGATTTTTAAATTCGTTTTCTCAATACTATTTCAAAAACCGGATACTCCAAAGATTTATTTCGAATCTTTCACAACTCAAAAGATTTATTTCATATCTTTTACAATCAAACTATGAACTCGCTCAACTTTATGTTGACTTTTTCGCATGTTTCTTTCTCAGGTTTTAGTTCTAAGACAAGGCACGGTTGGAATAGGAGAACCATGAAGAGTCGAGTACTTAGCGGGCGCTCAATTGCCAAAAGACTTAGCTTTACTTGCTTCCGCTGTGCAATGAAGATACCAGTCCAGTCACGCCAGCTCTGATAATTTCGCATGTTTTTTTTTCGTTGTGACCATCCGAAAGTTTTCTTATCGATACATGTATTTATTGTCAGATTGCGCTAAAACCAAGTTCAACTGTTTGAACTTGTCCATTACACATATTCACTTCAGAGCATCATATGATGTATTGGGAGCATCATATTCAAAATTCGTTTTAACAAGTGTTTCATTCGTTCCGATTCGAAAATAAACTTGTTTGGCATTCGACTCCGTTAAATTGTTTGTTGATTCCGACACCATGTGATGGCGATTTTCATTAATTTGAAGCTTGCGCTAAACTCGTTTACGCATCTTATGCACGGATCTAAATATTTATTTATTGATTATTTTCCAATCCACTTCGATTTATTATATCAAAGCGGTCTTAATACAATAGAGTGTTAAGACAATGGTACACAAATTCATTTCATATTCCGGTGTACCCCATAACAGTTCTTTCAACATCGATCGAATGCTTTGCGACATTCATTGCTTCTTCACCTTCGATCGAAAACATTGTTTCATTGATGTTCCATTTTCAATTGAAAATCCTATGATGTCATTTAAAACAAACTTTCAAGATTCACTTTATTGCGCTTTCATTTGACTTCAAACACGTTGAAATTGTTTGGTCACCGCTATTATTGAATCATTTGAATCACTACGACACCTTGTGGTGTCAGCACAAACTTGTAGCTTGGGCTAATCATGATTGAACGTTTCATGCAAAACACAGGTGATACTTGTTCGATCACCCCTATTATTGAATTGTTTCATTCATTGCGACACCTTGTGGCGTCGGTATAACTTGCAGCTTATGCTGATCACGATCGAGCGTTTCGTGCAAACTAGTACATTTGAGATTGTGATTCTAAGTTCATCCAGTGGATGTTATTGCTTCTAGAACTCATTTATTGTGAGCGTTCATATGGAATTCGATTGGTCGAAGTTCCTGTTCATTGTTGGATCCTTGTTAACTTAGTCACACTGGTGACCGTATCAGTACGTCTCGTTTCCTTTGACATTAATTACTGAGACACATTTCTTTTAAACCGTTGGGTTCTTATTGATGAGGAATGTCCTTGAATTCACGTGATTCGAATAAGTCTTGTTTCGATCACGCAGTCGTTCACTTTGTTATTATTCGGACTTACCTGCGAACAACACAACTCTGAGAAGATAACACAGTCTAAATTTCAAGGACGAAATTTCTGTAACAGGGGGAGAATGTGACAACCCGTGATTTACGGCACCTAATTACATGTTTAGCAGATGATTAACGCAATAATAATTAGTGTTTACAGCACAAATTAACTTAATTAGGCCCTTGGAGTGCCTAGGAACGTCTATACGACTTTACGGTGCGCGAACAGTGGTTTACGGAAAAATCTACAGAATATTGCGCGACAACGAGCTGATACCATACAGAATAATGACAACGCCGATAAATATTAAATTCTTACGATACATTTCGTTCCGTAATTAAATCTTAACTATTGTAGTCAGAACCGGATCGAAAAACGCATTAAAACGACAATCGATGCACTCTACGCAAATTTTAACGAAACCGACGATTAAACGCGACTAACAACGGCGACCGACCCTAATTTATGTGTTTTGATATTAACATTATGTTTTTCGACGTTACATGGAGTTCGGGTGAGCTAGCGGGCTCATAGAAATTGACGGGATACACTTAACACGCAACTTTGGGCTTGTGGGCCTTGGGCCCAAGCACAAAGCCCTTCACTTGACCCTAGTATATAAAGGATCCATATCCTTGTTACTTCATTTTGAAATAACAGACAAAACAAACAGATGCTAAACACCCCCCTTCGATCTCTCTCCCTCTCTCTCGTAAACCCGGCACCGGCCGGATTTCCGGTGCTCCGGCGAGTTTTCCGGTCGGGTGCTCCGACACCCTCACACACCTCACCTCTTCACTCACACTAGTAGTACCCCCCCAATCGACTCAGAGACGGACCACCACCACGACGAACCGGTGGTGGTGCGGCGGCGGCTACAAGCGGAGGAAGAGAGAGAGAGCCGAGAAGAGTGAAGGAACCGGCGGTCGGTACCATTGACCGCCGGACATTGCCTTTATCCGGCGAGTCCACCGGCTTCGGGGTTGATTTGGTTTAAGTTCGAGGGTTCGAGCAGCAGAAGGAGAGAGACAGAGACTCGATCCGGTGGTCGGTTCAATTAACCGGCGGTCGGTCCTGTTATCCGGTGGTCGAATCAATTACCCGATGGTCTTCGTATTTGTCCGACAAATTCTCCGGTAACCCCTCTCCGATTTCTTTCTTTTTGGTTTTATTTCTTCTTAAACTGATGTCCGAAGATGATGATGGTGATGTTATCCGGTTGGTTTCACGTTTGGCTCGGACTTTAACTTCAGGTTTGAAGACGGTTCAGCTTCGAGTCTCCCGGTTTCGGGCTTCCGATTCAGTTTCGGTTTCGGTTTCGGTTGACTCGGTCAACCGAGTCAACTCAGTCAACTAAGAAGGTTCGGGTCAGGCGGTTCGGGTCGGACGGTTCGAAGCAACTTATGAAGCGGATCGGATCGACTCAGTCAAACTGAGTCAACCCAGTCAACTCAGCGAGTCAACTCGGTCAACCCGGTTGACTCGGTCAGCCGGTCAACTCAGTTAACATAACAACGAGAGTTTTGGGTAATGGTTTAAACCGCGATTATTTTCGTTAACTATTCCTTATTTTAATTATGCGTGATAACGAGCTCGAACCGACATGATTATATTTTACATTTTATGAAATATTTGTCAAATTGATATATTGTTGATTGAATATTGGTTGCTTTTTGATAAAAATATCGACACTTTGGCTATCGGGGGCATCCAAAAACAGAGGAAACTCTGCCCGTTTTTCGAGAAAATCCAAGTTTTATTATAAAACAAAACGTGCTTTTTGAGCGACTTTTATAAAACGAGATACGACTATAAAGTTTCTTTCGACCACAACTTACAACTTACGAGAACAACGATACGAAAAATATTTCGATAACAAAATAAATATAGTTATTATATTTATTTCAAACGAACTCGAATCCTTTTATAAATAAATATAGTATATATATTTATTTCAAACATCGCGTAACACGAATTCGTTTCATCAAAATAAATATAGTTTATATTTATTTCAAATATCAAACGACACGACGATTGTTTTGCCAAAATAAAGATAGTTTATATATTTATTTGAAGTAATAAACGACACGAATTCTTTTATAACATAGATATAGTTTATCTATTTATTTCAAACTTCAAACAAACTCGATAATACTTTCTCAAAATAAATATAAGTTTTTATATTTATTACAAACGCCGAAACGGCGTATACGTATATTTTGGCAAGTATATACAAGACGTAATATATAATACAAATTTATTATATGTTACTTTCTTACGAATATTCCTATATACACAAACAACTTCTCGGGGCGATAGAGTTTAACATAATCGTTTTCATTAAGTAACAACTTACCATTGAATCGTTCGATTAACGATTCGGTAGAGCTCGATGACATGTAGTTTAGATACTGCGTTTATTTAGAAATTTATAAGATATTCCGTGTTAGGAATATTGTAGAATGCAAGCTAGCAAGTCAAGTCTTGGAAACGACATCACGAAGTCATAATTAGCTAGCTTTGCACAAGACATTTCAGGCGAGTTCATAACCCCCACTTTTTACTGTTTTACATTTTTGTAAATGTTTTCGGGGTGGAAAGACATGCACGTTTTGCAAAAACATACAAAGTTTTGAACAAACACAAAACTCGTATTTCTAAATCATATTACGAAGGGATTTCGAGAAACTCAAATGATTTACGAAAGGTTTATACTAAAAATACCGGTTTTACAAAACAAATGCTTATTTTTCGAAATGTGATTGATTTACGGTCGGGGAGACCAGGGATTTGGTCGGGGAGACTAGGGATTTGGTCGGGGAGACCAGGAATTTTCATACAAAAGGATTACAGACTTTTTATACATGGTATGGTTAGCGTAAGGAGGGTTACTACTTAGATCATGTGAGTGGGTAGGCGGGAACTGGAGGCCATTAATCCTCATTGTAGGACCGAGGGACGTAAGCGGTAGATCTATCTGGGTGTAGCGAGCCCAGCCCCAGGCCCAACAGAACGGACCTCGGGGTAACTTTGTGCCCAACGCAAAATCCGCTAGGTTTGAGTCTTCCTACTTGCACATCACACATATCAATGGCCTTGCAAACCATTGGTGATCTCTTTTTCCTTATTTGCTACATACCAGGGATTTTATACTTACAAAAAAAATACTTGTTCATACAAATTAAATACCATGTTTTATACAAAATTCAAAGCATAGGATTATGCGGGTATGGAGTCAAAGTCAGGGTGGGCATTGACGGTTATACGAACATTACAAATACAAGACTTTACCAATACATGGTTTTTATGAACATATTGTGTTACAAACACAGCGTTTCCATATAACTTGGCAAGAAAATGATTTTTAAATTCGTTTTCTCAATACTATTTCAAAAACCGGTTACTCCAAAGATTTATTTCGAATCTTTCACAACATAAAAGATTTATTTCAAATCTTTTACAATCAAACTATGAACTCGCTCAACTTTATGTTGACTTTTCGCATGTTTCTTTCTCAGGTTTCAGTTCTAAGACAAGGCACGGTTGGAATAGGAGAACCATGAAGAGTCGAGTACTTAGCGGGCGTTCAATTGCTAAAAGACTTAGCTTTACTTGCTTCCGCTGTGCAATGAAGATACCAGTCCAGTCACGCCAGCTCTGATAATTTCGGGGTGTGACAGAAGGAGACACAATAATTACCGGCGTCTCATCGGCTACCCCACCAACATCCGACGATTGTGTCTCCTCCTTCTCCCCGCTACCGGAAACCTGTATATCATCAATCGGAGATGCCTCCATCGACGGAACACCCACCGATTCCGAATTGTCATCTCGCCGAGACAATCTGGAAACCAATCATCAGGGTCCTCCTCCACCCAGATTCTGAAGGTTCTATTCCTCCATCTCAATGAAACCTCTTCTTTAATCCTGCTCGAGTGACCAACGAGCACCCTTACCCTAGCAATCGACAAATCCTGATCTTCCTCAAATAACTTAGGCACATGTAGTATCTTACCGAACGATTCTCCGACCTGGCCTATCACTTCGGAATCAAACAGGTGAAGTGGAATACCGCACAACTTCAGCCAAGCTACCCTCTCGAGTGGAAGCGATTGACCATTCCATGGACTAAGCTTGATGAACCTCGGACCCCAGATATCCTTTAGATCCAAAAACCGTTTTGCCGACTCCTCGTCATGCAACGTAATGACAAGCCTCCAAGGTATTGAATATTCACAACGGTAATCTTTCCAATCATTAGAAGCCTGTCAAAATCAACCAATGTCTCTAAATCCGCTATTCTTCACAAAAGCCAACCCGACTTGGTTCCTAAACACCCCCGTTCTATCCGGCACCACGGTCGTTTTCTCTTTCACCCTCGTGTCTACCTCCTTCGTTTCTACATGTGTGACAACTCAAAATTCCGACATCCTTTATTCGCATTTATTGCACGTTGACTGTCTAGATTATTGCTTACACGAATTATTTACCTGGATTGTGAACACTAAATTATAGTTAAGATGATAATCTTGATTTTTTTTGAGTGATAAGGTGTAAGTACTCGACTGCATGATTAATTGTAAACTGTTTGAGACCTGAACAACTCGACGAAACACAATATGTGTTTCGCCATAACCACTCTCGACGAAACAGATTGTTTCGCCAACCATCCACTCGACGAAACAGGTCAGTTTCGCCGAGCCCAGTTTCGCCGAAGCCCAGTTCGGGCCCAGCACGTTAAATCGGGTATATTAGCGTGTAAAGACCTTTATCTCACATCTTTGGCAAAAGTTGGAACCCTAGAACACTCTCCCTTCTGTGCGACGGCCACAACCATCATTCACCATCAACCCTAGGTCTTGAATCCTTGTTTGTTCATCTCAAATCGGTTAGTATATGTTTGTTAATCGATTTCATGTTTCCGTAATATTTCGATTCAGGCTTGTGTATATGTTTGATGTGTGTTACTGCTGTGATTATAAGAGCATGATGACGGTATAGATTTCGATATGTATGATGTAGTCGGATATAAATAGTTCTATGCGAAACTTGATAGGATCGAATACTCGGTTCTGGATGTTGTTAATATGTTCTGATTCTGAATACACATTGGTATCTTGATAGGGATTGACGATATGATATTGTATGTTGATCCATATGTTGTACACTTAAACTAGGGTTTATGCTAGACGATGATTCTTTGATGATTGAGTATGATGATTCTATGAGCACATTGATCTCCATATGATTTCTGTTATTGTTGACGGCTGCTAAAATGATTAGGGTTTCTGTGTTGATTGTATCTGCTGTAACTGATGTCTGCGAAACAGACATCCGACGAAACAGGACTCCCGGCGAAACAGAATGTGTTTCGCCAAGAGTCATCGACGAATTAGAATCCTGTTTCGCCAAACAAGGCCACGACGAAACTGAATGTGTTTCGCCAATTATCTGTGTTTCGCCATTATCTGTGTTTCGTCAGCATGTGTGTTTCGCCGGATAGCTGATCTGTGCTGTAACTTGAGTTAATTCTGTTAAGTGTTAACTGGAATATTTAACAGCTGTTATATGTTAAACATGACTTGTATGATTGTGATTACGTGTTACATGCTTATACATGAACAACTGAAACACAAACTGATTTCACATACGTGCATACTTTAGGACGTGATTGATTACTTGCGAGCATACACTTAGCATACCGAGCAAAACAAGGTGAGTTCACACTCTTACCAAGGCATGGGATTCCCGGGGTAGGGAATGGGACTGGATGATTATCTGAACTTACGTTATTATTGGGAATTATGGATTTCTGGCCTTGGTTGGGAAAGGTCACATATAGATACTGCTAGACTAGTGATACATGGGGAAGCCCCCACTACTCTTCGTAAACATGCCTGTAAGGGCCGCGATACTGAAACTGTTCTTCGCAAACATGCCTGGAATGGCCGCGATACTTATACTACTCTTCGCAAACATGCCTGTAAGGGCCGCGATACTGAAACTGTTCTTCGCAAACATGCCTGTAAGGGCCGCGATACTTATACTAATCTTCGCAAACATGCCTGGAATGGCCGCGATACTTATACTAATCTTCGCAAACATGCCTGGAATGGCCGCGATACTTGTACTAATCTTCGCACACATGCCTGGAGGGCCGCGATACAAATAAAACTAGTCTACAATACATGGGAAACCCCCACTAATCTTCGCAAACATGCCTGGAGGGCCGCGATGTAATTGATGACGATACATGGGTTACTAAACAATCAAACGATTTATGAAACGTACATTATTACTAAACAACCCACTGTGAACTCGCTCAACTAGTTGTTGACTCTCTGTTACATGCCTTGCAGGACCTTAGGTATTTATGGAGCTTGCACGGGAGGCGCAGTCGTTGTGGACAAGGATCGTGAATGCTTTGTTAAACGTTTATGACATTACATACTTATACTCATGTTGGGTTACTTTTATGCTTCCGCTAAACGTTGATATTATACTTATGTTTTGAAACACCTTTCATATTGGTTTGGTTGAATTACATCTACTTTTACTTATTACTTAAATGTTCAATATGATTGGTGGCTTGATCCTGGTCAGTCACGCCTCCAAGCGGTGATGCTCCGCGTGTGGATTTTGGGGGTGTGACAACATGAACCAAGTTTGGTCCACCCACAGCTTTGGACATCCCCACCACCTCTCTATAACTTCTAACATCCCTAAGATTGAAATTTCCACCACAGTTATAGTTACCAGCATCCCTAACGTTATGGGTCTTGACCTCGTGTTCGACAGAAACTCACGTGTTCTCCGCCGCAAACCTCGCCACATTAATCTTTAGCCTGAAGTCTCCCATCTTAATCCCCCCAAGACTCTTCATTAACTCATGCCTATCTCTAACATCTTTGAAGGAGACAAACCCAAATCTATTGCCTTGTTTATCTCTTTTCTTCGTGACGTACGTGCCTGAGATATCCCCATAATTCTCCAAGCACTTCCTAAGCTCCCAAGGGGTACAACCATCGGGAAGGTTAGTTACAAAAAACTTGATTATGTTACCATAAGGCTGCCCCCTACTAGCCATAATACCAAACCACAGGCAAAGAAAAGAACGAGCACTCCGACCAAGGACCAACTCGAAGAAGTGTTAACGGAATTCGAATCAGTCTAGCTGTACTATACTGGATAGACGCGACCAATATCAGACCCACTAAGCCAACCACAGAAGGACCCGCCAAAGAGTCTCCGAAGAACAAGAAGACCAAAAGACGCCTGGACCCGGAAGCGAATGGAAGATACAACGCGTAGAGTTAGGATGACAGGTCAAGCCGAAAAAAACAAGCGACCTCGCACACTAACCCAATCGTGTTGCCTTCGTCGAGCCGCCGGCGAAACCGGAGAAAAGGAGACGTACGACAAATTTAAATCATCATCATCTTCAAGTGTGCGACCGTGTGGGAGTCTTTTTAAGTGTACGACATCATCAGTCATAATCATTGGTGCAAATTTTGGTTACTGTGCGACCTCTTTTTAAGTGTGCAACAAGTGAAATTGTGGTCATCATCATCACACTTTCAACCATACCACGTTCAACATCGTTGGAGTGTGCGACATTCATTATCACACGATTCTATCTTCATCATCAGATTTCTACGGCAGCCACCACTCCACCTGCAACTTTCAATCACCATTCACCACCAACCTTCACGACACCATCATCTTCATCATCGCTGCACTCTCCAACCACATATCATCTTCATCTTCTCCATCGTCCTCCGACACCCTCCAATTACTACAGATCACTTTCTGATTACCCACGTCAATCATCGTCACCATAAACACCACAGTTCACCTCCTTCGAACATCACTCATCATACAACAACATCGACATCGGACTAAGCCAGCATCGTCTTCGTCTTTCATCAACCACCATATTACTGCGAACACCAAACATCACAATACCATACACCGTGCATCATCACATCTGTTTTCGAATTCGTAGTGTTATCGAGATCTCGGGTTTTTACGAAATTAATCATCCAGTTTTCGAGTTGAGATAAGGAATTCCATTCGAGTTCCACCATCACCATTGTTCACACTACAACCATCCGCACACTACAATTTAATTATCCATGATTCATAAACGACAATCATCATCTTCACGTTCAACAAACTGTGCCACAGCAGCATCCTTTATTCATCATAATCGTACATCATTTGAAACAACATCATCACCGTTTCACTTCATTCATCATCATCAGGGCACATTCACTGTTCACATCGGACATTGCTCATCATCTTGCTGTCTCCAACAGCTTCAACTCAGACAACATCAATCATTTTCACCATCTTCATACCACCGACACTCATCACTTCCTATCCCGCACACCGAAATCGCACACCGAACCCGCACACTACGACACCGCTCAGTTCATCATCGTCATTCATACTTCTTCATCATCATCGTCTCCGACCGTTCTTCGTTCACCAACAGTTTCATCCTCTTCAACCATTATCACCAATAAAGTCTTCATCTTCTCATATATCACCATCGGTCATCACCTCCGTTCACCTCCCCCGTAGCAACTTCTTCTCCGGGCGCCATCTAAATTCGAACCATCGTTGATCATCCATCGTTTCGATTCAACCTCCGGTCACCTGAACTTCATCTCCAGCGACCGCGTATCGTTCTCTCTATTCCATCGACATTATCATCGTTCATCACCATCGTTCCCGTTCATCATCAACACCACTGTGGCTGCTGAAATTTTGAACTAGGGTTTTTCATCCAGTTGTTTGACGAAGAAGAAGGAACGTTCGTTTTTTTTGTTTTTAACTTAATTAATTAATAAAATTAATAATTATAATAAACAATCATTTGCTAATCATTACCTAATTATTAATAATTTTTTTTAAAATAGATATTTTTATTTCATACCAATCATCAGGGCAAATTACATAAGGATAGCAGGTAGACGAGCAACAAACTGATCCGCCATCCCTTTCTGAATAGAAAACCCTAATCTACTAAAAACAAAGCCACGCCCCTGAGGGGTCGAAAAGTTGCTGTGGACCACACGCTGAACTCTAGACAAGAACCGAACTGCCTCCGGCGCCAAGGAGCCGAACGTGTCAAACGCCAGGGGGACAAAGGCATGCTGATTATCCTCACAAGCTTTCGCGTGCTTTTCCACCTTCCTTGACTCTGCTTTCAGTACCGCTTGCCCCGCCACAAACCCATTTTCCCAGAACCTGGCTAGTGGGGATACACTTGTGAGATCGACATAAGCATGTTTCCCGCCCTCCCAACCAAAAACTAGCACGTCAGCTGGGCGTAGGGTGGATCTCCCCTCCGACGGGTCTGTAAGAAAATTAACCGGTGCCTCTTTCTTCGTCAAGATACCTGCTCGTCTGAGAATATCCATTAACGTGTCTCGCACAAAGTCATGGCGATTCTTAAACCACGGTAACTCTCTACAGTGTAACGCATGCTCCCCGTATTTATCCAGGCATGCTTTACAGCAGACTGGGCAAGTTTCATCATTCGGGAACATGGGGATCATCAAACGGTACTTAATGATTGACCGGTACTCCACCGCTAACATACGTTGACCTTCAATAGGAGTAACAATTAAGAAATCCTGAGCGTGAGGTCTCTGTAGGCATTCAATGACGGCTTTCTGGCGGGGTGACAAATGGAAATCTTCTCCTAAACTTTGTGCGATTCGAAAACAAAGGGCATTTGCCAAAGTTTTCTGTGGCTTTTTGGCGGCGGTGTCCTTGTTAGAGAAACCACCGAGATCAAAGTCAGGTAGAGATTCATGCAAGCGTTCCAAGGCGCTGGCATAATCCGGATCAGTGTTAGCAACCCCACTGTTACGTAAGATGTGGTCCTGCAACTCCCAAGATTGAGACCTGGAAGCCACAAAGGCATAGGCAGCCACATCCCGGGCCGAGAGAAGGCCCAACCCACGAAGCCTCATTGGCAAGGTCACGATTCACCACTGTAGATCACCAAAAAAAGGACCCCCACATACGACAATGTCTTCTATTGCCTCCCGAAGACCTTTATTAAAACATGAAACAACATCATCCACAAAGGGGGGCTAGTTTATTGAAAAATTAAAAAAAAAATAAATAAATAAATTAAAAAATTTGTTTTGTTTTGGTGATAAGTTTTGACAGGTTTGAAGGCGCGGTACAGAAAGTTGTTTCGTGCGTGTGGTAAAGAGTTTGAATTAAGTGAGTACACAGGTTCTCGCTTTTGCTTGTGTTGAGGAAATAGTGTATGTGATCCTACGTGTGCGATCCATACTAGTATGTGGCCACGGTTTTAACAGTACAGTTTGGCAAAATGCACATTTCTGGGGATCACAATTTTGCTACTTAGAAATGTCGTTTCAAATTCACGACTTCACTCCCATTCCCACTGAGGTATGTGTAGACATTATATGTTGTACTCCTGCTTGTAGGGAAAAACTTAGTGGGTACAAAGAGCAGGCAGACTCGCTCGTTATGTAACTTAAAATGTCCAAATCTGAAGAATATCAAACCAAAAAGAAAATAAATGGATATAAGGATATGGTGGAGGTGCAGAAGGGTGATATCCGGAAGTTTCATAACGATCTGAGTGAGGCACAATGTAGATATCTCCATTTCAAGGAACTGTCTGAAAAACTAATTGTTGAACTCGATAATTTAAAATCAACTTTTGAAAACATGACATTTAATTTCAAGAAATTTGACGTGTCTAGTGAAAAAGTTGAGAAAATGATTAATCAACTGTCACACCCCAACCGATGGCGGAAACATCGGGGTGAGGCACTGAGCGAAACAGATTGTCCAAGAGAATTCATAACACTATTAGTGACAATATAATTAACATCATGTCCCATACCATAAACTCATAAAGCACAAATAGTTATTACAGACATTGTTCTCAAAGATAAATATTGTTCCGACAACTCAAATATTATTCGTGGGTTTCTAGACCACCTAACTTGATTCCACAAAAGTCCCGCAATCCTAGCATCCTAAACACCTGTCACATACGTTAAAATAAATTAAAATAAAGTCAATACACTGATACGTGGTCAAAAACCGGTGTTCGTATTGGTGTAAGTTGATGTTTTTACATGGGTTTTAATTCCGAATAGCCTACTTTTAATTAAAATTGTGTTTTGCAGGTTTGATGAAGTTTAAGGAGCTATTCGGGAGCTTTACGGACTATCGGGATGAAAAATGGACCACCTGAACGCGAAACGGGTCAATCGGAAGCGAGAAACACAAAAACAGAAAAATGGTTTTTCTGTGAGGCGTAGCCTACACCACCAGGGGCGTAGGCGACGCCACCTCCTGATGCCAAACGATATTTTTGGGGTTTTCTTGGTAGGTGACGAGTTTTAAAGCTTGTTTTGACCCATTTCGGGAGTTACACTTGGAATTGAGTTTGAAACCACTTCTTGGAGCCATAACCTATCATCTCTATCATTCCCAATCCATCGATATCACCAACCTTCATCCAAATCAAGAATCGTCATCACCCAATTCATCTTCATCTCTATTCACCAAACCCTAGTTCATTCCATCACCCACAATCATTCATTTTCACCATCTAATCTTCATTCCATAACCCTAACTACCATCAATCCTTCAATCCATTCATCACCATCATTCAACCCAAACCCTAATCATCATCATTCACCATTTCCAAGATTTAAGATGTTCAATATCAAGTTTCTTTTATCCGGTGATAGCGTTTGTCCTTCCATGAGCGGCTAAAGTCTTGGAGGTTTCACCCCAGTGTAGGTTTTTGTAAGTCTAGGGTTTTAACATTGTTCTTGGTTTGATTTTGTGACAAATTGCTATTTGATTTTGAAGCTTATGACAATTGTCTTGCATTTGTATTGAATTCATAAATTGTCGAGTGAAGATTAAATTTGACTTTATGAAATGTTTATGTGCAATTATGCCTTGTCTAGGTTAGAGTTTACATGTTCTTGGTAATGAAGTGCATTTTTGTCTGTTCTTTGTAACGTTGATAGCTATTGGCACCTAAGCCTTGTAACACTAAATTCGTTAGTCACTTTTGCAATTGAATCAAATCTAAAATGTGTAGAAATCCTAGGATTGCAATTACCGAACCGGGTGTGAACGTTGTTTAGTTATCTTGTTTAAAACTCTCGATTACAATTTCGTGCATTTGTTTAAGTTCTCGTTAGTTAGTAATTAAAAACCAAATTTTCGGTTCATTCTGATCCATTTCCTAAACAACCAAAAATTCATAAAAACAATCTAGTAAGCTTCATAATAGTGACACACCTATAAAATCAATGAAGTCCATTCGCAAACCACATACTCTTCGTGGTTCGACCCCTTACTACCACTAACTATTTGTCAAGGGTAATTTGGGCATATAAATATTATCTTTGACCGGAGCGCGACACTCTGATCAAATTTTGGCGCCGTTACCGGGGAGTTAGTGCTCTTTGTGTTTGGATTATTGTTTGAATTTTCGTGATTAACTGTTTAATTTGCGTAGTTTCTTTTTGTACTTTGTCTTTTTCTTTGTTACGCGGGGTGTGTTATTTGTGCAGGTCACAGGTAGTGCATGCATATAAGGAACTCCGGGAGGACTTCACCATTAGTCTACGAACCGGAAATCGAGCGAGTGGCAAGAAGGAATCTAGCAAGCTGGTTAGAAGCAACCGTTGTTTCTAACCAAGTCACCCAAACACCACAATTCACACCATCCATTGAAACCGATTCAATGGCAAACCAAAACTCCAATCACCCAAACCTCAATCAAAATCAATTCCAATCTCGAGGAACCTTCCATCCCGCCCAAAACATCTAACCTATACCTCAAGATCAACCGGTTGGTGGTAACAACTCTAGACCACCCACACCACCTTTCCGAAACCAAATTCCCAATAACAACCAAAGAACACCCCAACAACAAAACCTTCACCGACATAACTCCTTACCTACTCAACTTGATGACCGGAATGTTAATTCCGATCGTAGAGGCAACCGAGATCGTGGCAATCCCATGAACGAAGACCCATTCTTTAACATAGACGATTTGAGAAACGCAATCCCCGATGATGAGCCGTTTAGTGTTCTCGGTTACCAATCGCCGGAACACGTGAGTATTAACTCGGAATACTCGGATGATGGCGGTAATTATGATGAACGGGTAGATGATGACGGTTGGGGGCATTTGAACCGAGGAAATGTTTACAACGCTAGAGGGTTTGACTACGATGAATTTGGCTACCAAAATGCTAATTTTGTGTGCAATGACAACTATGGGTATGGGAATGTGTGAA
This sequence comes from Helianthus tuberosus, assembly GCA_030545235.1. Lineage (NCBI taxonomy): Eukaryota > Viridiplantae > Streptophyta > Magnoliopsida > Asterales > Asteraceae > Helianthus > Helianthus tuberosus. The sequence continues at coordinate 104,929,374 of CM060394.1, forward strand.
ATGACGGTTACGGAAACAACCGCCAAACACGAAACAACAACCAAAGGAACCGGAATGATGGGTTTTACAACAACAACAACAATAATGTGAACCATAACCGGGTTCCTCATTTTGTGGGAGGAGGTAATCGAGGACGTAACCAAGGTGGGAATAGAGGGGGTAATCGAAGAGATAACCGAAGACCACGGGAGCAAGAAGTTGATGGTCCACGTCGTCATTAACAACCTCCAAGGGGAGTAAATGACCATTTTAGGCCGGTGGTCACCGACAATGACTCACCAATTGTGTGCGAGAGAAGAATGTTCGATTGCAAGCCTCATTACATCAACATATTTCCCCACTTCAACGGGAGGTCCAATGATGAACCATATACTCATTTGGCAGAGTTTTCGGCCATATGTAGTACTATTAGAGGGCATGATTTCGCATTGGAAGAGGTCAAGCTTCGGTTGTTTCAGTTTTCGCTAAAGGATAAGGCGAAACAATGGTTCCTTACACTTCCGGCGGGTAGTATTCGTACATGGGCCGAAACACAGCAAGTTTTTCTTGATGAGTATTACTCGATGTCGAAGACCGATGTTGCTAGAGATGAAATTAGGTCTTTCCATCAACTTTCGAGTGAACCATTGCATGAAGCTTTCACAAGATACAAAGAATTAATCCGGAAGTGCCCACATCATCAAAAAGAGAAGTGGGAGTTGGTTAAATGTTTCGTGCGAGGGTTAGATGATGAGACATGGAACCACCTCGAGTCAACGAGCAACGGAACATTATTGAGTAACCATGAAGATGACGATTGGGAATTTCTTGAGCGGATGAGCAAGCGGTCAAAGTCAAAGGAGTCGGCCAATAGAGCTAAAAAACATCATGTTTCCCGGTCACTTCCCGATCTTGACTCTAACTCTAAGGATCGAATTTCTACTCTAGAATGGGAGTTAGCTCGTATGAAGAGGAAGGAGGTGAATGCGGTGCAATTTGTGGTTTGCGAAGATTGTGGGGAGATTGGTCATCGGACCGATCAATGTCAAGCGGGACCGGGTGACTACACCGAAGAGGTAAATCATGTGTATGGGGATCGAAAACAGTATGATATGAACTCCAACACTTACCATCCGGGTTTGAGAAATCATCCAAATTTCTGATATGGTAATGCTTCGAATCAAATGAATCCAAACTTTCAATCCAGAAATCAAGGTGGACAAGGTGGTTCTTCTTATCATAATCGGCAAGGAGGTAACCAAGGGGGTTACCAAAGGAATAACAATCAAGGAGGTGGTGATGATTTGAGTGCCAAGATAGATGCACTATTGAATGTGGTGAAGGAGTCCAGTAGTGACATCAAGGAGATGAAAAAGGAAAATGAGATAAGGGATAAATCTCACGAGGTGTTGGCGAAACAAGTTGGGCAACTTGCTGAAGATGTAGCTCAAATGAGGGGAAGCATGGGGAAGCTTCCAAGTGACACTACATTGAACCCGAAGCATCAAGGCGCTAGCACGAGCAACATGAGGAATGTACACATTAGTGCGGTAAGTCTTCTTTCAAATGATGAGGTTTGTTGTAGTGTTGAAAGCATTCCACCACCACAATGCGTTGATGGTGTAGTGGAAAATACAGGTGATGAGTCGGAAAGTAAAAATGAACAAGAAACGATTTCACAACTTAAAACTAAAAACATGAATAAAAATTCTTTTTGTGAAAATTGTTTAAATCAAATTAACTCGATTAATGCATCAAAGCTTGAAGAACGGTGCCCACCGAAGGACGAGAGGTGGGAAAATTTTAAACAAGAAAAAATTAATTTACCGTTACTCGATGAAATTAAAAAGGTTCCGGCTCATGTGGAATGCTTAAAGGAGTTAAGCATCGAAAAACGGCACAACAAATTACATGAACCGATTGATTTGATATCTCATGTTAGTGCCGTTTTATCGAGTGCTCTTCCCCAAAAAGCTCAAGATCCAGGAGATCCTCTTATTCCAATTCAAATTGGAACATTTAAAATTGAGAGGGCGCTCCTAGATCTTGGAGCTTGTGTGAGCATCTTGCTCGGGAGTTTGTATGACCAATATGATTTTGGTCCATTAAAAAAGTTTGATACTCCCGCAGTATTGGCCGATCAAACTCCCACACATCCAAGGGGGATGGTGGAGGATGTGATTGTGAAGGTGGATGATTGCTACTACCCAGAGGGTTTTTTGGTAGTAGATTATGTTGGATGTGTTGAGGACACCCAACCGATAGTCATACTGGGTAGACCGTTCCTTGCAACAGCTAATGCCATAATAAATTGTGCAACGGGAACGATAAGCGTGAAGTTTGGGGACCGGGAATTAAATTTAAATGTTTTTCCAAATTTTACTAACCCACTCGGTGAGGATAAGTGTTCTGAAAAGGACATAAATCTAAACAAAAAGGTATGTGATATGGTTAGTAGGTTTGGAGAAACAAAGAGGAAGACGGTCAAGAAGAAGAAAGCAAAGAAGTCACCTCAAGAAAAGAAGAAGGAAGAGGAGGTGAGGAAGTTTGGACCGTTTGGCAACAAATGGTATGAATCACCGATAGGTGATTTCGAGGGGTTCGTGGGCGGCAAGCACGCCATTCGACCACCATGAGGTGGTAAGTCAATTGTTGTTGTATATTTTATTTCACAATTTGTTCTAGTTTTTCTTCGTAGTTTTGTTGTTGTTGTATAATTTTGTTATTTCGTTTTAATAGTTAAATGAACGTTGTGGGTGTGTTCTCTCTATAACCCTCACGAGACCTACTCGTCCTCCTAAGCTATTGGGGGGTTTAAAAGGGCTTATTGCATAAGCTAAATGCAACTGTGATTCCTACGAAAGTGAGTTAGGATTGTTGTTGTTGTAAATAAATTTTCCACATAAATCAAGGTAAATTAATGCATGACTTGGTAACACTTTCATAAAAATGGTAGAACTACGTAGCTAACAAATTTCAATGGTTGTGAGAAGCATGCTTCTACACAAGGGTTAAGATTTGTTGGTACATCATGTTCAAGGGATGACCGTTTTTGTGAAGAGAAGAAGAAGACATGAGCATTGAAAAATCAGGTGCATGAGTTTCCTTTTACCTTGATTCTTAGTTAGTAATAAGTGGATTGTAATTGTATTTTATTTTCCGGGATGAATTTTTTGGGAATTAGCCGTGTTACATCCCTTGTGCGTTTTAAAACTCTAGTTCTTATACACTGAGGACAATGTTTACCTCAAGTGTGGGGATGGGGGAGTAGTACAAGTTTTTCGATTTTGAACTGTTCATTTAAACACTACACATTGAGGACAATGTTTACCTCAAGTGTGGGGATGTGGGAAAATTTCAAAATAATTTTCAAAAAAAAAAAAAACAAAATGTGTTGTTTCGAAAGCGATCTTAAAGCACAAGTAACCAAGTCAACGAGGGATGGCACAACCCATGTGGTCTTTTGTCATGGTTAAGTTCAAATTAATAGCATGACGGGTATTTAGCGGGTTGTTATTTGGGAATAATCCGCCTAAGAAACTAGCATATTATGCATGTCACATACCATAACCTTTATATATGTGAGGTTTTTAGCCACTTTTATATCATAGAATTACATATGTATGTTTCTTTGTTTGAGTGGACAATTAGTCATGTATTGTAGAACTTGCAACTTTTGATACGTTTGAGACCATAGACCGAATACAAGCATAAGAATGATTAAGGCATTAGGTAAACCTTTTCCTTTTTACACCATTTATATATCCTTACCCAAAAATTTATCCCTTAGTAGCCAATTTTGAACCTAATCCTTTCGTTTGACCACCCTTTAGCCCATAACCTTTTTCTTTTAAGCCCGTGTGATGGAAATTCGATTACAGCAGTCAAGTTTGTATAGTTGTGAATTGTTTGTTTGCATAAAAAAAGAGAGAAAAATCAGAAAATGTTACGAAAAAGAATAGAAAATTGTTGAGAAAAGAACAAAAATATATGTTTTTAGCTTGAGAAATAAAAGGCGAAAAATTGTTGCCTTCTAGTTTGATATTGGTAGTTAGTCGTGGTTAGAATAGTTGTTTTGTAATAAAAATCGAATTTTTTTTCACCTTGGCCACTTTAAAATATCCGATTTCCTACCCTTAGCCTAGCCCCGTTACAACCCTAACAAAGACCTTATGACTTGTGTTTAGTATTCGTGTTCGGTGGTGGAGAATGATTGAGTTGCAAGCCTATGCGGGTGCATGTTCTAATCGGTTTGAGTGATTATTTCAAAAGTGCTAATGCATCAATTATTAGCCAATTTTAAACCGAGTGGAGAGAACATTGTGAGGGAGATGCATGATTTGTCGGTTTCAAGGGGGGGTTAATCTTGGATAACCACTTTTACATGATTAATCATTTATTGCTAAATATGTCGAAAATTGTAAAAAAAAAAAGTTTGAACTGAGCATGACATTAGACCTTAACCTTTGTCTCGGGAATGGGGAGTGTGTTTCTCGTTCGACCCACGTGAAAGTGAAAGACATATTTGCTTGAGGGCAAACAAACGACAAGTGTGGGGATGTGATACGTGGTCAAAAACCGGTGTTTGTATTGGTGTAACTTGATGTTTTTACATGGGTTTTAATTCCGAATAGCCTACTTTTAATTAAAATTGTGCTTTGCAGGTTTGATGAAGTTTAAGGAGCTATTCGGGAGCTTTACGGACTATCGGGATGAAAAATGGACCACCGGAACGCGAAACGGGTCAATCGGAAGCGAGAAACACAAAAACAGAAAAATGGGTTTTCTGTGAGGCGTAGCTGTCACACCCCGACCACGTTAAAACAACAAAACCATGGCGGAAACGTCGGGGAGTTTTGTAGCAGAATCATCGTTTCATAACCATGGTAATTTAAAAGTTTTGTTTTATTGATTCATTAGTAAATTACATTGTCTTAAACCAAACAAAAAAATTAAACATCGTCTACTATTGTTTTTATGTCACTAAGGCCACGTCCAAATCCTAAGTGAACATGCTCCCTAGCAATCATCACGCAACATCACCTGAAACATATGTAAAAACAAAGTCAGCAAAGAAATGCTGGCGAGCACATAGGTTTTATAAGAGTATCGGAATCATGGCTCGTTTATATGTATTGCAATACCTCGAAAACCTTGTTTTGAAAAGTATATAATATTGAAACATGATTAACCAACTCAAATCAAGATGGTTATAGTTTAGCAAATCTCATAGCCATGATTCTTAACCCCAAAACATTTGCTTTAGTAAACAAATTCGTAAAACATCTCGTTAAAAATTCGTTAATAAAACTCGTATGGTTTATATCATTTCGAAAACCTCGTTGTGTGACATCGTTTCAAATCATTTCCCAAGTGAACTAAATAATGACCCACAATGTAATATGATAAAAGCACTTATATATAAGATGTACCAGTGGCGTATCTACCATGCTTCTATCATACAACACCCATCCCATTATCTAATCACTACCCAAAACCAATCATTTGTTCAAATCGTTTTATCTCGTTTAAGTCGTTCCAAATCATTTTTAACTCGGCCCAAAATCGTATTCGTTTTAATTGTGAAACTACTTTTGGTCGTGTCGCAAATAACATTCAAACCTCCGTGACTCGACTACCTTGTTCCTCGTATTAACAAACTACCAAAGGGTAAGTTAACAATCATCAGATTCGGTCGTTACCTATATAACCCCCACACATAACCATGGGTGTAGTCTGATAACGGGATTTGTCAGATCCTATGGTACCATAACATAATACTGGTCGGCTTGATCATTGCTAATGAATATCATTCGTTATGTAGTTACAACCAACAAGTTCCATTCACATTATTGAAATCGTATTTAGTTTAATATAAACCATCTTAATCATTTTTGAAAACATCGTTAAAATATCGAAAATCGTTTTGATACATATGAATCACCCCAAAATAATTGAAAACAGTAAAATAGGGGAACTATGTACTCACATTGAATGATAGGGTATCCTTGATCTAAAGAACTTAGCGAAGCTCAGACAAACCAAGGAAATTCAAGTAGTACCTAGTAATCAGATCTGTAGGTCCCGTGAGCCGTGCGGATCGTGACAGAATCGTCGATCCAACCTAGAGTGCGGAATCCTCTAGATCAGATTTTGCAGAAAACGAGTAGTAACAAGAATCAAGAAGACGATACACTTTCAATCCGGTCTTCTATTGATTATCCAACACGAAGTTTACAATCAATTCAAGACCCACAAGAAATCTCCTAGCCACTCTCTATAGATTTCTCTAACTCTCTCTCAATTTGCTCTAAGTGTGTAACCTAAACCCTTATGCCAAGCCTTGTTTATATAGGACAAGGATTACACATGGGCTTTGGTCTTGGGCCAGGCCATTCTCCAAGCCCATTACACTAAATAACTCCCTAACCAATATGCTAAGTCCAATACAAAATATCGAAAGACTAAATAAACAAACTATTAAGCTGTTGTCACAAAACATGCACCAACAAACTCCCCCTTGACAATAGCTTCATAGTGTAACTTTATCTTCAAACATCTTGCAGTCTTTTGGTCTTTGGATAGCGTCAGCTACACAGTTTCTGACATCAACAAACTCCCCCTTAGCTGATGCTTCCAATTTCCAAAACTTTCATTCGTTGTAGATCAGCGAACTAGCAATCTTTGGTTAAGCAAGTAATCTCCAACTCTTCCATATCTCTTTCTCTTTCTGCAATGTAGTAGAAGGATCCTACCATGCATCTTCACACGTTCTTCACTTCACTCTCAATCTGCACTTTACTTGTATTCTGCACTTCATTTTGATAACCGCATCAATCTGTTTAGCAACACAAGAAAGTATCTCGAAAAACCATTAGCCTTTTTCACATTTAAAGATAAACCAATATTTTATCTTAGTTTGCAAAAACCACTACCTGTCAGTTCAAAATGGGAGATCTTTTAAAAGAAAATATTTTTGGTATTTTTGATATTTTTCAACACAAACTAAACTAACAAAAACTAAACTGAAAAATATTTACAACACTTCTTTTTGTGAGTATCATGTGCAAGAAGATCATATCAGCAAAATCAAACTGTTTCACACTATTAGATAATTCTTTATGTAATTTTTCGTGAAAAGCAGTTCAAGACGATTACCAGTATGTTTGTCCACTTAAACAAATGCATGAACATTTCAAGTACCATTACCATATGATACGTTAAGGTAATTTTATTTCTGATATATTAGTGTGTCCCACTTCAGGATATACCCCTGCGATCAAGGTATGCACAAAGATTCATCGTAGTAGGTGAGTATACTGAATTCATCCGTTTTGTTTTTCAACGATAGATAATTGGTGAACAGGTCAGTACTTCCGTACAGCAGAGAGACCAAAATATCTTATCGAGGGCTAAGACAGATACCATTTTTGGTACGATTTGTGCATTTTGCACTTATTTTGAATGACTCTCTATGAGAGCTTCTTCATTTTCAGGGTTTTGGCATTATTAGCTCTTTTAAGATATCCTGGGTGTGTCTAGGTCAGCATGTATCTGGATGCAGCAGAAGGACACCCCTGATATCCCCGGATGAAATAACAGTATAAAGACCCAAAACTTCAGATTTTGGCAATCTATCAACGCAAGATTTAAGGTCATTAAACCATACACCACTGATGTGTTCCCCACTCATACTCAGTACATTTAGGTTTATGTCACATTGGTAAGTTGATTATTTCATGCTTTTGCCTACTGGTATATCATATGATGAAGCTACTATCACACTTAAGCATTTTGATTCAGTTTGAGTGTGACAGTCTAACTTGCTGACATGCTTTTGCCTACTGGTATATCATATGATGAAGCTACTATCACACTTAAGCATTTTGATTCAGTTTGAGTGTGACAGTCTAACTTGCTGATGTACTATCATTTCTTCTTTTTCACACAGTGAAAACTCATTTTTCCAATTTTTCAATGTTTTTGGATTTTTTTTTTAAATTTAATAACTTACTCCCCCTAAACACACGCCCTAACTAAACTCTTTTTCGCTTAGAGGAATTTCTCCCCCTAAATTTTTGTTTTCTTAGAGTAAGTTTTAAAAACATAAATTTAAAAACACAAACAAACTCCCACCTTAACCTGACTACAGTTTTTCACGTTTTAAGTTTAAAAACTATCAAAATGATCACAGAAGTAAATAGTTTGTTACCCATGTTAACCTACTATCCACCTCAGATGCTTTACAGGAACAAGCACTGTCGAACACATCAACAGTCCTTCTTGGTCATCCTGCATTCACTCAACAACTCAGTTAGTCTTGAGAACCCAAGCCCTGATAGTCTTGGGTTTTCCAAATTCATCCATTACAGGAACATCCATCCAATGTCCATCACACTTCAGTGGATCCTTGGGTAACTTTTTATCTTGATACCTTCTTCTCCCATAATCATACCATGAATTTTGAAAAAAAATTGGATGTTGTTGAACATTCGAGTTACTAAAACCCCTATGTCCATTTCTTTGTTGAAAATTTCGATTACCAGCAGTTTGGTATCGATTTTGATATCCAAAATTTTTATTTTGACTTTGAAAACGATTTGATTTACCACTATATTGACTTAATTGTGGAGAAATACTTCTTGGTCTATCAAATCTTTTCGAAGTTGAGGGTTTAGATTGAGATTCAGGTTTCTTTGTCTGACAACTTGTTTTTACACTATTGTTTGACCCTACCTGAATCCCTTCATTAACCTCATCAACCTTTTGTTTACCTTTCTTCAAAGGACAACAACTCGCCACGTGCCCTTTGTTGTGACATTTAAAACAGGATCTCTTCTTATAACTTTTCTTTCTGTTAGATCCCTTTTTAAATGTGTTGGCCTTTTTGTCTTCAGTATCCTCATCCACTTTATGAGGTGTGCTGTTAGACCCAACAGATTCTTTCAAAGAAACTGGACTATTTGGCAAGTCCACAGCTATCGGATCCACTACCTCTTGTGCAGTGGTTACAAAATCAATTAGCTCTTCTTCTTTTGGTAGAAAAGAGTAGTCTTGATTTCCAGACGATGAAGCTTTAGTAAACCCCACCCCAGTTCTATCATTACTCCTTTTTAAACCCTTTTGAATTTGAGTCCTGACTAACGAAGAATTTCCGAAATTGTTTAACTTCCCCTGAAGTTCAACAATTTTGGCTTGTGCATCAGCCAATTCTGTGCACTTTTCTGAAAGCTCGTTAGTCTTTTCTTTCACAGTTTCACGAGCCAAATCAATGATCTGTAACTGTTCATTGACTTTGCTTGTTAAACTACTGATTTCTTGTTCATTTGATTTGAGTTTTTCTAAATAATCTGACTCTCGTTTAATCAAAAGAACATTTTACTCTTTTAACTTTTCTAATTCAGCTGACTGAATTTTGTTTTGCTCCGATAGTCTGTCAACTTTAACCTGTAGTTCAGCGCAATTAAGACATGTATGACTTACAGATTCTGATGATACCTTTACCTCTGCTGTAAGTCTGTTCACATCCTTCAAGCCCTTTGAAACTTCTGCACCCTTCTTTTCAGCAGTTTCCTCATCTGCTTCCTCTTCAATCTTCACAGCTGCAAGCTCAGCTACCAATGCTTGATTACAAGAATTTACTGGTGAAGAGTTCTGATAACGTTTTTCCAAAGCTTCCCACAGCTCTCTAGAAGTCCCATACGTCTTGAAAGTATGTTTAACACCCTCAGGCAAGGACATCTTTATTGCTGCTAAAGCTTTCTTCTCAGCATCCACCATCTGTTTCTCAGATTCATCCATCTTGTCATAAGAAATCACCTTAACTCTTCCTTCAACACGACGTGCAGGAGCAACATATCCATCCATCATACAGCTCCACATTCTCGTATCCTTACTCTGAACATATGCCTCAACCTTCTTTTTCCATTCAGCATATTCATTGACATTTATAAGCTTTGGCCAGTTCTTAACAACCTCCCTTCCATTGTTCATCTTAGCCATCATCACGCAGCGTAAAAGTTTAAATGAATTTTGGTAACCTGTGTCAAAATCCAATTCTAACTTCTCTACTGGTCCTTGTTGAGCTTTTACCGTAAGCTAACTGATAAAACCGTACAAATATTATCTGAAAACTATTTTTATCAAATTATACCGTTAGATTCGTATCGAAATTACGATTCCAATGATGTATAATGTCAAAAACCTGTTTCCGGATTGCAAACGGTTTCCTGTGACGAGTTACGGATAATTTTCTAAACAAGAAACAATGAAATTTTTCTTACGCGAGCCAAGAAAAATTCCACCTTTGTCCGAAATGAACCACACTTGTCCGAAATGGGACAGTCTGGTCCGAAATCAACCTTAACCGGTCCGAAATGGATTCTTTAGATCCGAAATGAGACTTTTAGATCCGTAATGAAGTTGTCTGATCCGAAATGCAACAAACTGATCCGGAATGAACCCCTTACAATCCGTAATGATCCGAAATGATTGAACTGTGTTCGAAATGCAACCTGATCTGGTCCGAAATGCTGATATTTGGTCCGTAATGCTGATATTTGATCCGAAATGCAAGCAGAAGATCCGAAATAGTCCGTAATGACATGAATTCTATCCGAAATTGATGATGTTTTGTCCGAAATGACCTGCTGTTAATCTGAAATGTATGATTTCTGGTCCGAAACGCAAGCTTTTTGATCAGTAATGATCCGAAATGCTTGAAGTTTATCTGGAATCCTTGTTTTCTGTCCGAAATCAGTAGCAGAACTCAAGAAAAGCCTTCAAAAACAACCAAAAACTTCGATTTTCTGCCGAGAACGATTCTGAACCAAGCCAATCAAGAGCCTAACGCTCTGATACCAATTGTAGGTCCCGTGAGCCGTGCGGATCGTGACAGAATCGTCGATCCAACCTAGAGTGCGGAATCCTCTAGATCAGATTTTGCAGAAAACGAGTAGTAACAAGAATCAAGAACACGATACACTTTCAATCCGGTCTTCTATTGATTATCCAACACGAAGTTTACAATCAATTCAAGACCCACAAGAAATCTCCTAGCCACTCTCTATAGATTTCTCTAACTCTCTCTCAATTTGCTCTAAGTGTGTAACCCAAACCCTTATGCCAAGCCTTGTTTATATAGGACAAGGATTACACATGGGCTTTGGTCTTGGGCCAGGCCATTCTCCAAGCCCATTACACTAAATAACTCCCTAACCAATATGCTAAGTCCAATACAAAATATCCAAAGACTAAATAAACAAACTATTAAGCTGTTGTCACAAAACATGCACCAACAAGATCACTAGTAAATAAATCGACACCTAAATCGGAAGATCGGATAGAATGAGGTCTTGTAAACCAAATGAGTGTGGAACTCATGTGATATGGTATAACAAAGCCTACATTCTAAATCGGAACTTAGCCTAAGTGCTTTCGACCCGTTACGACCCATTAAGGTATCTTATGTTACTTTAATGCGTCGTTCGCGCGAAACTAAGTTCGGATGGTTAACTATGTGCTATGTCAAGTCTTACATGCCCAATAATACCTAAACCTGTTACTAAATCAGATTATATGTCAAAAACATGTTCACATATGTAAAATACGGATTTATGTTTCAAAAGGGCGTTTTGGTCATTTTCTACGGGCATACAAGCTAACTAGCAAATGACTAACCAATCTTATGTGATAATAAGGTATAACCTCAGTGGTTATTCCCTATGCAACTATGATCACTAATCAAGCTTGGTCGGATCCAAATGATCGACCAAACGGGTCGGGTTCGAAAGTCTAAGTGGTTGTTTAGACCGCTTAACTTACGACCCTAAACAAGCACTAAACTAATAGTGACGAAACATGTTTAACTAGCATGTAAAACTGATTTGGTATCAAAACAATGGGTTTTGATACCCAAAAATAGTTCCGTTGCAAAATGCGTGCTAAAACGTATTTTGACCGAAACTTTGACTCGTCACTACGTCTAGTTAACGTGGTAATCAGTAGGTATAATCGCTAAGGATTATAACCATCGTGATTACAATCACGTTGCAAAGTTCAATTGAACTTTGACTTGCCAATTGATGGTCAAAACCGAAAGTCAAACTGTTGGCCAAACTGTTTGACTTTCTGCTTAAACATAAAGATTAAGCATGAAAGAAGACTTACAAAAGGTCCTAGCTATCTTTTCTATAAAGAATAAGGTTCCAATCAGTTGAGAGAGCTCCCAAACCAGATTGTAGAGAAGATAAGAAGGAAATAAGCAATGAACAAATGAAATGGTTGGGCTATTTATACTTGTAGCAAGAACACAAGATCATTACACATGTTTGTGTAGCTTCCAAGCATTAAATCATGGCCATACACTTGTTTGTTGCAGGTTCAAAGCCTTGGAGAAGAGATAACTTGGCTACCACACAAAGAAATTGCACAAACAGCCCCTGAAGTTGCAACAGAATGCTGAAAACTGAATTCTGGTTGCTGGGCACTTCACACGGCCCGCGTAAGGTATAGGGGCAACCTTACGCGCCCCGCCTGGCCTCCCCAGATCATCAGAAGTTTGATAATTGGCAGTTTAGGTCCCTGCACTTGATTTGAGCTCATTTCAGGCCTTTTTGACATCCGTTAAGCCATTTTAAAGGCTCTACAAGGTCAATAAAGTTTAGAGGACTCAAAATGTGCTCGGAAAACTCTCGGATGTCGGCTCGTTTGGTCGTACGGTCGCGTTGTTCGTTAAATTACGACGAAACTCAAACGGACGCGAAAACGAACCAAATTAAGCGACGAACGACATTTTTCCATGCCGATCACTAAAATAAAATATTTTAGTGTCTACAAAAATTTTGGATGTCCAGATGTGGTCAGAACGTAAGATATGCGCGAAAATGCAAACTTACGTCGTTTTTGACACTTTTAGTTCCTGTAAGATCAAATAAGCATGTTTTTGCACACCAAACCACTCAAAGCTTATTTCTAAGCTATGTTTAGGTTATTTATGGTATTTTTAGCTTATGATCAAGTTCCAAACTCTTCGATACCATACGAATCGGTATAGTTTCGCAGTTTGACACAAATAGTCCCTGCGATCGAATAGACTTGTTTTCAACACACCAAACCATCCAAAACTTATTTCTAAGTTATGTAAAGGTTATTTTAGGTATGTTAAGCCTATGTCACTATTCCAGAGTGTTTTTCGCATTAAACTGACTGCGTTTATGCACCAATTTGCATAAAACTTTCCAGAAAGCGATTTAAAGCTTGGAAACGGAATCAAATCGAATCGTAAAATCATCAAACACAATTACACATATAATAACATCAAAACACATTGTTTTATTGATAGTTAACATTGTTTTACATTGTTCCTCGATTACAGAGCACAGTTGTCACAGTCTCCCATACTTTAGGAAATTTCATCCCGAAATTTTAACTAGAGGAAACTTGTGAGAACAATTGCGGATATTTCGCCTTCATTTGGTCCTTACGTTCCCAAGTAAACTCGGGGCCATGTTTGGATTCCCAGTTAACCTTGACCAAATGAATTCGTTTGTTCTTCAACTGTTTGTATGTACAGTCCACTATCGCCACAGGTTTCTCGACAAAGTGCATCGTTTCATCGATTTGGATTTCGTCGAGTGGAATGTGAAGATCAGTGTCAGCTAAACACTTTCGCAAATTGGACACGTGAAAAGTTGGATGAATATTTCCAAGCTCTGGAGGTTGCTCTAGTCGATAGGCAACCTTTCCAACTCTTTCAACAATCTTAAATGGTCCAACATATCGTGGTGCAAGTTTTCCTTTCTTTCCAAATCTCACCCCTCCCTTCCAATGTGACACCTTGAGTAGGACATGGTCTCCGACTTGAAATTCTAAGGGCTTGCGTCGTAAATCCGCATAACTCTTTTGACGGCATCTAGCTGTCACAAGATTATCGCGAATTTTCTTGATTTTGTCTGTTGTTTCCAGAACAAGCTCCGGTCCAGTAAGCTGAGCTTCACCGGTCTCGTTCCAACAAACAGGTGAACAACATTTTCGACCATAGAGAGCTTCGAATGGTGCCATATTAATGCTAGCATGATAACTATTGTTGTAAGAGAACTCGATCAATGGAAGATGAGAATCCCAATTACCACCGAAGTCAATCACGCATGCTCTAAGCATATCCTCCAAAGTTTGAATCGTTCTCTCATATTGTCCATCTGTTTGGGGATGATAAGCAGTGCTTAGATTTAGTTGGGTTCCCATAGCAGATTGCATGGTCTTCCAAAAATGAGATGAAAATCGAGCATCACGATCAGAAATGATATCCAAAGGAACACCATGTCGTGATACAATCTCATCAACATAAATCTTTGCAAGTTTATCCACAGATAGATCCTCGCGAATCGGAATAAACTGAGCTGACTTCGTTAATCGGTCGATAACAACCCAAATAGCATCATGACCTTTAGACGTACGCGGTAATTTAGTGATGAGATCCATAGCAATGTTCTCCCACTTCCAAACCGGTATCTCTGGTTGTACAAGCAAACCAGAAGGTCGTTGATGTTCTGCCTTGACTTTGAGGCAAATTAGGCATTTCGACACATACAAGGAAACATCTTTCTTCATACCAGGCCACCAGAACTTAGTACGAAGATCCTTGTACATTTTATCAGCACTAGGATGGATAGAATATCGAGACTTATGAGATTCGTCCATCACTAAAGTGCGAAGATCGTCTTGTTTCGGAATCCACAAACGATCCTTGAAATAGAGTAAACCATCGTCCTTTGCTTCAAGTTTAAGCTCAAGTTGACGCGGTAATTCCTTACCTATCAAATCTTGTGAAACAAAAGATTGCTGGGCTTGAAGAACACGAGTTTGAAGATCAGATAGAGTTCAAACAGAATGAAGCTTGACTCGCTCCTTTCGACTAAGCGCATCGGCTACGAAATTCGCCTTACCAGGATGGTAGCGAATCTCGCAATCATAGTCGTTCAAGAGTTCAACCCAACGTCGCTGCCTCATGTTCAACTCCTTCTGATTAAGAATATGCTAGAGACTTTTGTGGTCTGTGAAAACCACACACTTCGTTCCATAGAGGTCGTGTCTCCAGATTTTAAGCGCGAAAACCACAATTCCTAACTCAAGATCATGAGTCGTGTAGTTCTTCTCGTGAACTTTCAATTGTCTAGATGCATATGCTATAACTTTACCTCGTTGCATAAGAACACAACCAAGGCCTAAGTTGGACGCATCACAGTAGACAACGAAATCATCGTTTCCCTCGGGTAAAGATAAAACAGGAGCATCACAGAGCTTCCGTTTCAGCGTTTGGAACGCTTCTTCTTGCTTGGGTCCCCACTCAAAAGGCTTATTCTTTTGAGTCAAAGCAGTGAGTGGAACCGCAATCTTCGAGAAATTAGAAATGAATCGACGATAATATCCAGCGAGACCAAGGAAAGAACGAATTTCCGTAGGCATCGTTGGTGTATTCCAGTCCTTGATTGCAACAATCTTGGATGGATCCACATGAATACCTTGCTCGTTGACTATATGTCCCAAAAACTGAACTTCTTTAAGCCAAAATTCACACTTGGAGAATTTAGCAAAAAGTTGTTCCTTCTTTAGGAGTTCCAGAGTCAAACGAAGGTGTTGCTCGTGCTCGGCTCGAGACTTCGAATAAATGAGAATATCGTCGATAAACACAATGATGAACTTGTCTAAATAAGGTTTACAGACCCTATTCATTAAGTCCATGAAGATAGCTGGAGCATTCGTCAAACCAAAAGGCATGACTATGAACTCGTAATTCCCATATCTCGTGCAGAATGCAGTTTTGGGAATATCTTCTTCGAATACACGAAGCTGATGATACCCAGAATGCATATCGATCTTGGAGAAACAGGTAGCACCTTGCAGCTGATCAAAGAGATCATCGATTCGGGGTAGGGGATATCGATTCTTGATGGTAAGCTTATTAAGCTCACAATAATAGATACACATTCGAAAAGATCCATCTTTCTTTTTCACAAAGAGGACAGGAGCTCCCCAGGGTGAATAACTCGGACGGATGAATCCTTTATCCGATAACTCTTGAAGCTGTTTCGATAACTCTTGCATCTCAGACGGTGCAAGACGATAAGGTGCTTTCGCAATCGGGTTAGCATTGGGTACAAGGTCAATATGAAAATCGACTTGACGAACTGGAGGCAAACCAGGCAGTTCATTAGGAAAAACCTCTGGATAATCCCGAACAATCGGAATATCCTGAATATTCTTTCCTTTGCCTTTCTCCTCGGTGACATGTGCCAGAAAAACAACATATCCTTTTCGTAGATAGGTTTGAGCTTTCGTGCACGACATGAGTTTCAATCCACCAGATGGTTTCTCGCCACGAACCTCTAGGAGATCACCAGGAGAAAGAGGAATATGAATGATCTTATCGAAACAAACCACCTCAGCATGGTGTTTGGTCAACCAATCCATCCCCACGATAATGTCGAAACTCCCAAGTTGCATCGGTGTGAGGTCAATAGAAAAAAGATGGTTATCGAGGTTCAATTGACAACCACGACGAATAGAATCGAGTACGAGTCGTTTACCAGTAGCAACCTCAATAGATAAGGGTTTCCTCAGTTTAGTTCTAGGTATCGCAAGTAAAGGCTCAAAGGATAACGAAACAAAACTCCTATCGGCACCAGAATCAAAAAGAAGAGATGCAAGTTGATTGTTAACAAGGAACGTACCGTTAACAACCTCGTTGTCTGCCCTCGCCTCGTTCACATTCAGATTAAATGCTCGTCCACGAGCGGGATTTACATTCGCGATTGCGTTCGGATTTGCATTCGCATTTACCAACCTTGGGCAGTTGTTGCGGAAATGACCCATTTCTCCACAATTAAAACACGAACCAGGTGGGAATCTCACAGCATTCCCCTGAACTTGTGCTGGAACCAGAGTAGCCTGATTCTGACCCATACGAAAAATATTGGCCAGATGCCCAAGTCTACCACACGTAGTACACTGTTTACAGGCCTGCTGGGCAACATGGTAACCGTTGCATCGGGCATAGTGAGGTGCGGTACCAGCATATGCTTTCTTCGCAGGAGGTTGAGTCGGTGGGTTCTGAGGGTTCTGGTTAGTGACAACAAAGTTCTGGGAAGCCTTGCACTTCCTTGACTTTTTAGAAGACTCACCCTGCTTACCCTTACCCTTTTCCTTGACAGAATCGGTCGACTTCTTTTTATCACCCATGCGGGTAAGTTTACCCTTCCTGACTTGAGACTCAGTCAGGGTAGCCGACAACTCGATTTCTTGGCGAACAGTAGTAGGGTTAACGCCAGTCACAATATCCTGTATGGAATCGGGTAAACCATCGATATATCTCTCGATTGCTTTCTCCAGTGGGGTAACCATAGTGGGACACAAAAAACTGAGCTCCTCAAATCGATCCGTATAAGCACGGTGTTCTCCCCCGTCTTGTTTCAAATCATCGAATTATCGTTCCAAAGCTCGAATCTCGTGACGGGGACAGAACTCTCTCATCATGAGAGCTCGGAGCTCTTCCCAAGTTTGTGCTAATGCCACTTCGGCACCCCTATCACGCATCACTCCGTTCCACCATGTAAGAGCTCGCTTCTCAAACACGCTTGAAGCAAATACAACTTTACGCGCATTCGGACACTGTACATGTCTGAATGTGCTCTCAATACTCTCGAACCACTGCAGGAGCGCAGTTGCTCCTTGTGACCCAGCAAACTTAAGCGGCTTCGCAGAATTGAAATTCTTAAAATTGCACTGTGCGTTATTGTTGTTATTATTGTTATTATTGTTATTGTTGTATAGCTCATGGATTTATGGCACAACGCCTGGAAGTACAGCAGCCATTTGCTGAGAGAGAAGGGCTGCGATTTCCTCAGCAGTAAAAGTTTGAGCATCGCGTCGAGGATGCATTGTCTAACAAGGAAACATGAGAAACGAGTGAGGTTGACAATTGGAGAAACAAAAGAGGTATTGAAAACATCGACAAAACACAAGGAGTGTGATCATTTGTTCATTACCTCGAACAAACAAATGACACGCATTGATTAATCAAAGTAAATGGATCATAATCATGTATCGCTGAAGACATGCTCGCCAATAAGTGAACACTCACCCCAAGAGTTCCCAGGTAAGAGTGACTGGTCCGATACTGCGGATTTATACGAACACTCTAGCCTTAGATAGAAAACTCAGGGTACAGGCATTCACTCTTCAAGTTTGCACGTGTTCACATTATTCGGACCCAAACTTTGACGAGATTTTGAAAACTCAGAGGGCATAAAGGCGAAAATGAATCAAACTGAAAGGGTTCAAAACCTTACAATCAATTATCCAAGAGTGGATGATTAATTATCGAAGCGGATTTGTTATTGTGTTCTCGTTGTGGTTATCACCTAAGGATAGGTGACGGTATTGTTTTAGAATCTAAACACAAGTAAACTTGTGTTGGGGTCCTAGAAAGTTATAGTCTAGGTCAAAGCATTGCTAATACCCTAATTCCCTATAACCATTGGCTCTGATACCAACTCTTCTGTCACACCCCGACCATGTTAAAACAACAAAACCATGGCGGAAACGTCGGGGAGTGTTGTAGCAGAATCATCGTTTCACAACAATGGTAATTCAAAAGTTTCGTTTTATTGATTCATCAGTAAATTACATTGTCTTAAACCAAACAAACAAATTAAACATCGTCTACTATCGTTTTTATGTCACTAAGGCCACGTCCAAATCCTAAGTGAACATGCTCCCTAGCAATCATCACACAACATCACCTGAAACATATGTAAAAACAAAGTCAGCAAAGAAATGCTGGCGAGCACATAGGTTTTATAAGAGTATCGGAATCATGGCTCGTTTATATGTATTGCAATACCTCGAAAACCTTGTTTTGAAAAGTATATAATATTGCAACATGATTAACCAACTCAAATCAAGATGGTTATAGTTTAGCAAATCTCATAGCCATGATTCTTAACCCCAAAACATTTGCTTTAGTAAACAAATTCGTAAAACATCTCGTTAAAAATTCGTTAATAAAACTCGTATGGTTTATATCATTTTGAAAACCTCGTTGTGTGACATCATTTCATATCGTTTCCCAAGTGAACTAAATAATGACCCACAATGTAATATGATAAAAGCACTTATATATAAGATGTACCAGCGGTGTATCTACCATGCTTCTATCATACGACACCCGTCCCATTATCTAATCACTACCCAAAACCAATTATTTGTTCAAATTGTTTTATCTCGCATAAGTCGTTCCAAATCGTTTTAACTCGGCCCAAAATCGTATTCGTTTTAATTGTGAAACTACTTTTGGTCGTCTCGCTAATAACATTCAAACCTTCGTGACTCGACTACCTCGTTCCTCGTATTAACAAACCACCAAAGGGTAAGTTAACAATCATCAGATTCGGTCGTTACCTACATAACCCCCACACATAACCATGGGTGTAGTCTGATAACGGGATTTGTCAGATCCTATGGTACCATAACCTAATACTGGTCGGCTTGATCATTGCTAATGAATGTCATTCGTTATGTAGTTACAACCAACAAGTTCCGTTCACATTATCGAAATCGTATTTAGTTTAATATAAACCATCTTTATCGTTTTTGAAAACATCGTTAAAATATTGAAAATCATTTTGATACATATGAATCACCCCAAAACAATTGAAAACAGTAAAATAGGGGAACTATGTACTCACATTGAATGATAGGGTATCCTTGATCTAAAGAACTTAGCGAAGCTCAGACAAACCATGGAAATTCAAGTAGTACCTAGTAATCGGATCACTAGAAAATAAATCGACACCTAAATCAGAAGATCAGATAGAATGAGGTCTTGCAAACCAAATGTGTGTGGAACTCATGTGATATGGTTTACAAAAGCCTACATTCTAAATCGGAACTTAGCCTAAGTGCTTTCGACCCGTTACGACCCATTAAGGTAGCTTATGTTACTTTAATGCGTCGTTCGCGCGAAACTAAGTTCGGATGGTTAACTATGTGCTATGTCAAGTCTTACATGCCCAATAATACCTAAACCTGTTACTAAATCAGATTATATGTCAAAAATATGTTCACATATGTAAAATACGGATTTATGTTTCAAAAGGGCGTTTTGGTCATTTTCTATGGGCATACAAGCTAACTAGCAAATGACTAACCAATCTTATGTGATAATAAGGTATAACCTCAGTGGTTATTCCCTATGCAACTATGATCACTAATCAAGCTTGGTCGGATCCAAATGATCGACCAAACGGGTCAGGTACGAAAGTCTAAGCGGTTGTTTAGACCGCTTAACTTATGACCCTAAACAAGCACTAAACTAATAGTGACGAGTTAAACATGTCAAAACATGTTTAACTAGCTTGTAAAACTGATTTGGTATCAAAACAATGGGTTTTGATACCCGAAAATAGTTCTGTTGCAAAATGCGTGCTAAAACGCATTTTGACCGAAACTTTGACTCGTCACTACGTCTAGTTAACGTGGTAATCAGTAGGTATAATTGCTAAGGATTATAACCATCGTGATTACAATCACGTTGCAAAGTTCAATTGAACTTTGACTTGACCAATTGATGTTTAAAACCGAAAATCAAACTGTTGGCCAAACTGTTTGACTTTCTGCTTAAACATAAAGATTAAGCATGAAAGAAGACTTACAAAAGGTCCTAGCTATCTTTTCTACAAAGAATAAGGTTCCAATCAGTTGAGAGAGCTCCCAAACCAGATTGTAGAGAAGATAAGAAGGAAATGAGCAATGAACAAATGTAATGGTTGGGCTATTTATACTTGTAGCAAGAACACAAGATCATTACACATGTTTGTGTAGCTTCCAAGCATTAAATCATGGTCATACACTTGTTTGTTGCAGGTTCGAAGCCTTGGAGAAGAGATAACTTGGCTACCACACAAAGAAATTGCACAAACAGCCCCTGAAGTTGCAACAGAATGTTGAAAACTAAATTCTGGTCGCTGGGCACTTCACACGGCCCGCGTAAGGTATAGGGGCAACCTTACACGCCCCGCCTGGCCTCTCCAGATCAGCAGAAGTTTGATAATTGCCAGTTTAGGTCCCTGCACTTGATTTGAGCTCATTTCAGGCCTTTTTGACATCCGTTAAGCCATTTTCAAGGATCTACAAGGTCAATAAAGTTTAGAGGACTCAAAATGTGCTCGGAAAACTCTCGGATGTCGGTTCGTTTGGTCGTACGGTCGCGTTGTTCGTTAAATTACGTCGAAACACAAACGTACGCGAAAACGAACCAAATTAAGCGACGAATGGTATTTTTGCATGCCGATCACTAAAATAAAATATTTTAGTGTCTACAAAAATTTTGGATGTCCAGATGTGGTCAGAACGTAAGATATGCGCGAAAAGGCAAACTTACGTCGTTTTTGACACTTTTAGTCCCTGTAAGATCAAATAAGCATGTTTTTGCACACCGAACCACTCAAAGCTTATTTCTAAGCTATGTTTAGGTTATTTATGGTATGTTTAGCTTATGATCAAGTTCCGAACTCTTCGATACCATACGAATCGGTATAGTTTCGTAGTTTGACACAAATAGTCCCTGCGATCGAATAGACTTATTTTCAACACACCAAACCATCCAAAACTTATTTCTAAGTTATGTAAAGGTTATTTTAGGTATATTAAGTCTATGTCACTATTCTGGAGTGTTTGTCGCGTTAAACTGACTGTGTTTACGCACCAGTTTGCATAAAACTTTCCAGAAAGCGATTTAAAGCTTGGAATCGGAATCGAATCGAATCGTAAAATCATCAAACACAATTACACACATAATAACATCAAAACACATTGTTTTATTGATAGTTAACATTGTTTTACATTGTTCCTCGATTACAGAGCACAGTTGTCACAGTAGCCTACGCCACCAGGGGCGTAGGTGACGCCACCTCCTGATGCCAAACGACATTTTTGGGGTTTTCTTGGTAGGTGACGAGTTTTAAAGCTTGTTTTGACCCATTTCGGGAGTTACACTTGGAATTGAGTTTGAAACCACTTCTTGGAGCCATAACCTATCATCTCTATCATTCCCAATCCATCGATATCACCAACCTTCATCCAAATCAAGAATCGTCATCACCCAATTCATCTTCATCTCTATTCACCAAACCCTAGTTCATTCCATCACCCACAATCATTCATTTTCACCATCTAATCTTCATTCCATAACCCTAACTACCATCAATCCTTCAATCCATTCATCACCATCATTCAACCCAAACCCTAATCATCATCATTCACCATTTCCAAGATTCAAGATGTTCAACATCAAGTTTCTTTTATCCGGTGATAGCGTTCGTCCTTCCATGAGCGGCTAAAGTCTTGGAGGTTTCACCCCGGTGTTGGTTTTTGTAAGTCTAGGGTTTTAACATTGTTCTTGGTTTGATTTTGTAACAAATTGCTATTTTGATTTTGAAGCTTATGACAATTGTCTTGCATTTGTATTGAATTCATAAATTGTCGAGTAAAGATTAAATTTGACTTTATGAAATGTTTATGTGCAATTATGCCTTGTCTAGGTTAGAGTTTACATGTTCTTGGTAATGAAGTGCATTTTTGTCCGTTCTTTGTAACGTTGATAGCTATTGGCACCTAAGCCTTGTAACACTAAATTCGTTAGTCACTTTTGCAATTGAATCAAATCTAAAACGTGTAGAAATCCTAGGATTGCAATTCCCGAACCGGGTGTGAACGTTGTTTAATTATCTTGTTTAAAACTCTCAATTACAATTTCGTGCATTTGTTTAAGTTCTTGTTAGTTAGTAATTAAAAACCAAATTGTCGGTTCATTATGACCCATTTCCTAAACAACCAAAAATTCATAAAAACAATCTAGTAAGCTTCATAATAGTGACACACCTATAAAATCAATCAAGTCCATTCACAAACCACATACTCTTCATGGTTCGACCCCTTACTACCGCTAACTATTTGTTAAGGGTAATTTGGGCATATAAATATTATCTTTGACCGAAGCGCGACACTCCGATCATACACATAGTGTAAAGGTGAGTACACAAGTTTATTAGCATATAGTATAGCGAAAGCGATTCACACATAACCAGCATGTAACACGTAGAGATGTGAAGCAAGTAAGTTATCGACAATGAAATATGCACAGACATGACTGCGAGTTGTAGAATGCGTAACACATATCACCACCGTGACGTGAAGAAATTAGGGGTGAGCAAGTTTAGTTCCGGACCAAAAATAACCGAGAACCGAACCGAAAATATACCCAACCCGACCCGAACCCAAGTACCTAGGTATTTAGATTGGTTCCAATTTTTCATATAAAATAGGGTCGGGTCGGGTCGGTTCTCGGTTCTTTTCATGGTGAAACCCGACTTTGACCTATGGACCAGAACCGACCCTATATTTAGGGTAGTGAATAGGTTCTGTATTTTATGATTAATCGGTTCTCGGGTCGGGTCGGGTAATAGTCGGGTAGGGTCGGGTTTTTCCTTTTGCTCACCCCTAGAAGAAATACCCTTAACAACCCTTGTCCACGACAGGTGCTTAGTTCAAACTATAGTACTATCGTTGCTAAGGTGTCAGACAACAATCACTGTGTAAACATAATATACAAGCATTCATCGAATAACACGTATAACATGTAGAGCGGTTAGCGTATAAAAGTAGTTGTGTTGTGTGTCGATGTGATTTAATATAAGTAATGTATGTAACACCCAAAAGTGTGTTAAACAAAAAGAGACCGAGTATACTCACAGTTCGTGTTTAATAAATAAACACAAGCTTGGATTGAAAGGAGCGCTGGAGAGTTAGCCTGATCAGAGAACGATAGTGTAAGCATTGAACAGTGCGTAAAACAGTGCGTCGGGTGTGATGAGAGAATGGATGGTGGTTCGATTGGAAGGCCATCTGGACGGATGACCGTTCGGTCGAATGGTCCTTCGACTAAGTGAGGTGAGCTTGTAAAAATGTTGAACTTTTGAAGTTTTCGTTGTAGTATAAATAAGGTCATTTGATCGGATGGTCATCCGGACGGATGGCCGTTCGATCGGATGTCTATTCGTTTGAAACTAATATTCTTTGAAGTTTTGAAAAATTGTTTAGGTGTTGAACATACAAGTCACCTGGTCGAATAGCCGTTCGATCGGACGGCTATTCGATTGAGTAACCAGTTTGCTTGAAAAACGTTATGAAATATGTTAAGTTGAAAAGTTTGCGGTTTGACAGAGACAGTATGACGACGTATCAAACTACGGAAGCAACACCAAGTTTAGCACAACCGATCAGATGGGAATCACCTCGTTCGATCAGGCTTAATTGTTCAGGATGAAGCTTCATGTTCAAGCCGTGAAATCAGTCGTCTCTTCGGTAGAAACCCATTCTCAGCCAGGTTCCCTACTGGAAACGAGTAGAACACCCGAACGAGTCTAGATTCCATCGATTTTCGATTGAAAGTGAAGAATGTTTAAAGAAAAGTTTGAAACACTTGAAAAATGTTTAGATTTAGACAGAATCAGTGTAGAGTTATGTAGAAATGTGTTAGATCCGAACCGTTCTTGCTGAGATGAGGTCAAACTCCGGTGTTCATGTGAACTCGTGATGAAGTCACCCTAGAACAGCCCAAAATCGGACAATTTCATGGTTAAAATGTAAGATTTGATTCTGAAGATGATGAGAAAATGTGTAGTGATGAAGAAAGTACAAGATTTAGAGTGAAAACTTGCAAGATTCGTGAGGAATCGAGAGAAAAGAGGCTAGAGTGCACGGGTCGGACGGAGATGTCACATCAATGAACAGTGATGTGACAGGAGGGGTATTTATAGTGTGAGAGGAGAAAAGGAGGTGTGGAGTGGACTGGTCGGACGACCCTTCGATCGGATGGCCATTCGATTGGATGGTCATCCGGTCGGATGTCCATTCGACCGAATGGTCGTTCGATCGGATGACTCGTGTGGGTTAGTTTTCTGATGCGAGTTGCGATCGGATGACCGAATGGTCATACTTTAAGCGAGTTGCGAGTAAGCGATGCGATAGTTTTTAAGCAATAGTTACACAAATAACATAACTAAGACATAACAACATACAAGTAAGTAAATTCGCGTTTAGAGTTTGCGAGTAGATTGCGATAGAGTTGCGGCTGTGTTAGCGAATAATCACCTTAAAACAAATATAAACATGCATAAGTAAAGCACATAATGGCACACACATATAGAACAATCAAATAACTGCAATTCGAGTTGCGATGCGATAGCGGTGTGATAGCGTTAAGTGGATTAGCGTTTGATTGCGTTTATCGCATTGTTACTTCACAAAATAAATAAATCATAACAAAAATAGCGTTAACTAAAGTATCGATTATCGAGGTTCGAGAGTACAATCAATAATTAAGTAAGAAATGACAGATCTGAACGTTGACATTTCTTGACTTTGACTTTGACTTGTACTTTGACTATAAAAGTCAGGTTGTTACAGCCTCCCCTAGTTTAGGGAATTTCGTCCCGAAGTTAAGGCACATGCGTAATGAATAGTTGTGGATATTTAGCCTTCATATCACTCTCGAGTTCCCAGGTGAACTCGGCGCCGCGTTTGCCTTCCCAGCGAACCTTCACTATAGGGATGCATGAGCGTCGGAGTTTCTTGGTTTCTCGGTCCATGATCTCGACTGGCTTTTCCATGAAGTGTAATGTTTCGTCCACTTGTACATCCTCAAGAGGTACATGTAAATTATGCTTTGCTAGACACTTTTTGAGGTTCAAAACATGGAAAGTCAGATGGACGTTGCTGAGTTCCTCCGGTAATTCGAATATGTAGGCCACTTTTCCAATTCTTTCCAGAATCTTAAAGGGTCCAACATATCGAGGCGCGAGCTTTCCTCTCTTGCCGAATCGGATCACCCCCTTTCAAGGTGAAACCTTTAGGAGTACGTGATCGCCAACGTCAAATTCAAGGGGCTTGCGACGTTTATCGACGTAACTCCTTTGACGACTCCGAGGTTTCAAGAGATTGTCTCGTATCTGGCGGATCCTGTCACTCGTTTCTTGCAATAACTCAGGACTGGTAATTTGTGCATCTCCGATCTCGTTCCATACAATAGGCGATCAACATTTTCTTCCATATAATGCCTCAAATGGTGCCATTTGAATGCTATAATGATAACTGTTGTTGTACGAGAATTCGACTAAAGGTAAATGTGAATCCCAATTACCACCAAAATCTATAACGCACGAGCGAAGCATGTCTTCAAGGGTGCGAATCGTGCGTTCAGTCTGACTGTCGGTCTGTGGATGGAAAGCGGTACTTAGATTAAGAGTAGTACCGAGAGCAGATTGAAATATTTCCCAAAGACGCGAGGTAAATCGACCATCGCGGTCAGAGATGATATCACGAGGAGTCCCATGTCGACAAATGACTTCTTCGATATAGATTCGTGCTAATCGTTCTACCTTGAAGTCTTCTCGTATCAGCAGAAAATGAGCAGATTTAGTAAGACGATCAATGATAACCCGGATGCTATCATGACCTGATGGCGTTTGCGGAAGTTTTGTTATGAAGTCCATAGCTATACTCTCCCACTTCCACATAGGGATTGCGGGTTGTACGATCAATCCAGAGGGTCTTTGTTGTTTAGCCATGACTTTTGAACAAGTCAGGCACTTCGAAACATAGATAGTGATATCCTTCTTCATTCCAGACCACCAATACCAAAGACGAAGGTCATGGTACATCTTGTCGGCACCGGGATGAATGGAATACCGAGATTTATGGGCTTCAGTCAGCAATAATCCGCGCAAGTTATTGCGACTGGGCATCCAAATGCGATCGAGATAATAATAGATACCGTTCAATTTGGTGACAAGTTGGGTTTCAACACCACACTTCTTCATTTCCTCTTTCAAGGTATTCTCAATGAAGCAGGCATGATGAGTATCACGAATTAGAGTTTCGAGGTCGTGTTGAGCTTGAATATTACAAACACTATGCAAATAGCTTCGTCTGCTGAGAGCGTCGGCAATGACATTTGCTTTGCCAGGGTGGTAACGAATCTCACAGTCGTAATCGTTAAGAAGTTCAACCCATCGACGTTGGCGCATATTCAGTTCCTTCTGGTTCAAGATGTGTTGCAGGCTCTTATGGTTGGTGAAGACCGTACACTTGGTACTGTAAAGGTAGTGTCGTCAATTCTTTAACGCAAAAGCAATTGCACCAAGCTCGAGATCGTGGGTTGTGTAGTTCTTCTCGTGGATCTTGAGCTGACGAGAGGCGTACGTGATAACCTTGTCCCGTTGCATAAGAACACAACCGAGACCGAGGTTGGAGGCATCGCAGTAGACTATGAAGTCATCGTTTCCGTCGGGTAAAGCGAGGATAGGAGCATTGCAGAGCATATGCTTTAGACTTTGAAAGGCAGTCTCTTGTTCAATTCCCCAAACAAAAGGCATGTCTTTATGCGTGAGAGAGGTAAGCGGCAATAATAACCCGCTAATCCGAGGAATGAACGAACTTCGAACGGGGATTTTGGTGTAATCCAACTCTTAATTGCTTCAATCTTCGCGGGGTCGACATGAATACCTTGACTATTGACGATGTGACCGAGGAATTGAACCTCCTCTAGCCAAAATTCACACTTGGATAACTTGGCGTAGAGTCGATTCCCTTGGAGTAATTCGAGAACCAAACGTAGGTGTTGCACATGTTTGGCTTTTGATTTCGAATAGATAAGGATATCATCGATAAACACGATGACGAAGCGGTTGAGAAAGGGTTTACACACGCGATTCATCAGATCGATGAAAACTACGGGTGCGTTGGTTAGACCAAAGGGCATAACGACGATTTTATAATGGTCGTAACGAGTGAGAAAAGCAGTCTTAGGTATATCTTCCTCCTGAGCGTAAATCGATCTTTGAGAAACACGTAGCGCCTTGAAATTGGTCAAACAAATCATTGATTCAAGGTAAGGGATAGCGATTCTTGATAGTCAGCTTGTTGAGTTCCCTATAATCGATGCACATTCGGAACGATCTGTCCTTCTTTTTGGCGAAAAGGACAGGTGCGCCCCAAGGAGATGTGCCAGGGCGTATAAAGCCTTTATCAAGCAATTCCTGGAGTTGACTTGAGAGTTCACACATTTCAGACGGAGCGAGGCGATAAGGAGCTTTAGCAACAGGGTTAGCTCCAGGAATGAGGTCGATATGGAAATTAATATCACGACTCGGGGGTAAACTAGGTAAATCATCAGGAAAGACAGAATCAAAATCACGAACTACAAGCACCTTTTCAATTGACTTCTTTTCCTTTTCCTCTGCTACTACGATGTGTACCAAGAGAGCTTCGTATTCCTTCCGGGGATACTTGCTCGCTTGGACGCACGACTTGAATTTGAGATCCTTCGAAGGTACTTCGCCATAGACGCAGAGTTGATCGCCATTCGCAAGAGAGAAATAAATCATTTTATCAAAACAAATGACTTCAGCATGATTTTCATGAAGAAAATCCATGCCTACTATGATATCAAAACTACCAAGCTGCATCGGAATAAGAGCGATCGGGAAGACGTGATTATTGAGTTCAAGCGTACAATCACGGAGTATAGAACTAACAGTGATGGTCCTTCCAATGGCAATTTCTACGTCGAATGTCGTTGGGAGGTGAACGCGTTTACGGTTTAGGAGGTTTTCGAATTCTAACGACACAAAACAGTTATCGGCTCCAGTATCAAATAAACACGAAGCATAAATACCGTTGACAAGAAACGTACCATTGACAACGTTGTTTTCAGTTTGGGCCTGGCAGACATTGATGTTGAATGCTCATCTGCGGGCTGCTGGCTATTGTTGCTGCTGCTGCTGTTGATGTTGTTGCTGCGCTGGTTGCTGCTGTGGCTCTTGCTTCACCACTCGGTTCAGGCAGACATTTGCGAAGTGGTTAGGATCACCACATGCGAAGCAGGCTCGTGCGTGAGCAGTGGGGGCAGGAGTAACCAGCCACAACTTGCTTATCATTGATTTCCGCAGCGAGTTGATAAGTCTCTTCGATGGTGGTCGTCTTGGCGGCTTGCCTGAAATCAACAACACAATCAGGTAAAGCGCGAATATATTTCTTGATTGTGATGTCGGGAGTTGAGACTTGGTCGGGACAGATGATGTTAAGCTGCTTAAGCGAGCAGTAAGACCAGCATTGTCGCCACCTTCTTGCTTGATGTTCCAAAACTCATCCTCCAGCTTCTGGAGCTCGTGTGGGGGTCATAATTCTTTCATCATGATTTCCTTCAATTCCTCCCCGGAAAGCCCATAGGCTGCATCATTACCTCGCCTGTTTCTTTCGGCAGTCCACCAGTCCAAAGCCCTGGACTGGGAAACGCCTGTTGCGTTAACAGTGCGGAGGTTGTCTGGACATCTGCTTTATCGAAGAGTGACTTCAATCGAGTTGAACCATTGAAACATGGCATTGGGCCCGTCTTCACCAGTGAAGTCTTTGGGGGCCACAGGCCTTGAACTGCTTGAAGCTAACAGTAGCTCGAGGCGAGTCAGTCCTAGATTCCTCAGAGGACTTGCTACCGATTTCCTTGATTTCGCTGACGATTTGCGGAATGACCTTAGCCATTTCCTTGGCGACTAGCGAGGTGATGCATTTTGTCAGTATGGTTGTGGCGGGTAGTGCGAGAGGTATGTGATCCAAATGACGACATTGTCTGCAACAAACATCGTCATAGGATTCAGACGTGATACAATCGAATCTCTCCACATAACATACTTATTATTACTTAATAAAGCATCAGGAACACGTCTAACACATAGGCACATAATCAAATAGGCACATAATCCACATAGTCACATAAACACATAAGCACATAAGCACGTAGAGCACAGAAGCACATATTCAACTATATTTTGCACGTATTCACCTACATATATTACACGTATTCACCTATCATTCAAGTTCCGCGAGCGCGTTCGAGAGTAGCGAGTGCGAGTAGCGAGAGCAGGTAACATAGCATGTGAGGGTCCATAGATTTGCTGCGATTTGTTAGCGTTTTGAGATAAATGTGCAGTGCGAGTTGTGCGTGTTTATCAATGCAGGAGCGGGAAAAGCGTATAGTCTCCAAAATCGAAACACATAAACATATAAAACCACATAAAACACATAAAATCACACATAAAAGCGATAAAGCGTAAAACCAACAATTGCGGGCTCGAAATCGAAAGTAGAGTGTCTTGGGTGTGAGACATCGACTACCCAAAGTGATTCGACTATTCTCAACGACTTCGAGCACATGCCTTAGCCTATTAGACTGTGCTCTCTCACCGACTCACGGTGAACGGCACTCATCCTTTCGGTTAGTACGTGAAATGAGTCGTTGGAATCCATCGAGACTTTGGTGAGAGTTTTGTTAAACCAAATAGAGAGCGGAACAAGCCATTAAGATGTGGGTGTCACCCCTAACTTAACAACTGCATTCCTATTTGTGTGATAGAATCACGAGAGAGATAGGGAGAACTTCATTGAGGTATGGATTTCACTCCTGACTCAACGCGAATTCTCTTATTTATATTGAAAAATTACGCGTCGGGTGGGCAATCTAGTCGAGATTTTGCGGTTTTCACACCTAATCTCGACCCAATCACTTGTTTGTTTTTGAAAAATCGTGTGTGTTGTGTCAGCTTTAGGAAAATCTGTGTAGTTTCCAGCGAGTTCTAGTGAGAGTATCAAGTAAGCTTGTACAAAACCCCTACTGCGTTTGCACAAGTCGGTCTGTTGGTTCTTAGACTATAGACTAGGTCAATTCTAAGACATCGACCTGGACTAGGTCGAGTCTTGCCCAATTCCTTATAGTTATGGCGCTGATACCAATCTATCACACCCCAACCGATGGCGGAAACATCAGGGTGAGGCACTGAGCGAAACAGATTGTCCAAGAGAATCCATAACGCTATTAGTGACAATATAATTAACATTCATGTCCCATACCATAAACTTATAAAGCACAAATAGTTATTACCGACATTGTTCTCAAAGACAAATATTGTTCCGACAACTCAAATATTATTCATGTGTTTCTAGACCACCTAACTTGATTCCACAAAAGTCCAGCAATCCTAGAATCCTAAACATCTGTCACATATGTTAAAATAAAGTCAAGACACATAGTGTAAAGGTGAGTACATAAATTTATTAGGATATAGTATAGCGCAAGCAATTCATACATAACCAGCATGTAACACGTAGAGATGTGAAGCAAGTAAGTTATCGACAATGAAATATGCACAGATATGACTACGAGTTGTAGAATGCGCAACACATATCACCACCGTGACATGTGAAGAAATACCCTTAACAACCCCTGTCCACGACAGGTGCTGAGTCCAAATTATAGTACTATCATTGCTAAGGTGTCAGGAAACAATCACTGTGTAAGCATAACATACAAGCTGTCATCGAATAACACGTATAACATGCGGAGCAGTTAGCGTATAAAAGTAGTTGCATTGTGTGTCGATGTGATTTAATATAAGTAATGTATGTACCACCCAAAAGTGCGTTAAGCAAAAAGGGATCGACTATACTCACAGTTCGTGTTTAATAAATAAACACAAGCTTCGATTAAAGGGAGCGCTGGAGAGTTAGCCTGATCAGAGAACGATAGTGTAAGCGTTGAATAGTGCGTAAAACAGTGTGTCGGGTGTGATGAGAGAATGGATGGTGGTTCGATTGGATGGCCATCCGGACGGATGACCGTTCGGTCAGATGGTCATTCGACTGAGGGAGGTGAGCTTGTAAAAATGTTGAACTTTTGAAGTTTTCGTTGTAGTATAAATATGGTCATTCGATCGGATGGTCATCAGGATGGATGGTCGTTCGATCGGATGGCTATTCGTTTGAAACTGATATTCTTTAAAGTTTTGAAAATTGTTTAAGTGTTGAACATACAAGTCACCTGGTTGAATAGCCGTTCGATCGGATGGTCGTCCGATCGGACGGCTATTCGATTGAGTAACCAGTTTGCTTAAAAAACTTTATGAAATCTGTTAAGTTGAAAAGTTTGTGGATTGACGGAGACGGTATGATGACGTGTCAAACAACGGAAACAACACCAAGTTTAGCTCAGCCGATCGGATGGGAATCACCTCGTTCGATCAGGCTCAACTGTTCAGGATGAAGCTTCATGTTCAACCCGTGAATCGGTCGTCTCTTTGGTAGAAATCCATTCTCAGCACGGTTCCCTACTGGAAACGAGTAGAACACCCGAACGAGACTAGATTCCATCGATTTTCGATTGAAAGTGAAGAATGTTTGAAGAAAAGTTTGAAACAATTGAAAAATGTTTAGATTTAGACAGAATCAGTGTAGAGTTAAGTTGAAATCTGTTAGATCCGAACCGTTCTTGCTGAGATGAGGTCAAACTGCGGTGTTCATGTGAACCCGTGATGAAGTCACCCTAGAACAGCCCAAAATCAGGCGATTTCATGGTTAAAATGTAAGATTTGATGGTGAAGATGATGAGAAAGTGTGTAGTGATGAAGAAAGTACAAGATTTAAAGTGAAAACTTACAAGAATCGCAAGGAACCCGAACGAGTCTAGATTCCATCGATTTTCGATTGAAAGTGAAGAATGTTTGAAGAAAAGTTTGAAACACTTGAAAAATGTTTAGATTTAGACAGAATCAGTGTAGAGTTAAGTTGAAATCTGTTAGATCCGAACCGTTCTTACTGAGATGAGGTCAAACTGCGGTGTTCATGTGAACCCGTGATGAAGTCACCCTAGATCAACCCAAAATCAGGTGATTTCATGGTTAAAATGTAAGATTTGATGGTGAAGATGATGAGAAAGTGTGTAGTGATGAAGAAAATACAAGATTTAAAGTGAAAACTTACAAGAATCGCGAGGAATCGAGAGAAAAGAGGCTGAGAGTGCACGGGTCAGACGGTGATGTCACATCAATGAACAGTGATGTGACAGGAGGGGTATTTATAGTGTGAGAGGAGAAAAGGCGGTGTGGAGTGGACTGGTCAGACGACCATTCGATCGGACGGCCATTCGATCGGACGGCCATCCGATCGGATGGTCTTCCGGTCGGATGTCCATTCGACCGAATGTTCGTTCGATCGGACGACTCGTGTGGGTTAGTTTTCCGACTTTCATTTCGTGCGTTGAGCGTTGCGTCGCGTTTAAGCGAGTTGCGAGTAAGCGATGCGATAGTTTTTAAGCAATAGTTACACAAATAACATAACTAAGACATAACAACATACAAGTAAGTAAATTCGCGTTTAGCGTTTGCGAGTAGATTGCGATAGAGTTGCGGCTTTGTTAGCGAATAATCACCTTAAAACAAATATAAACATGCACAAGTAAGCACATAATGGCACACACATATAGAACAATCAAATAACTGCAATTCGAGTTGCGATGCGATAGCGGTGTGATAGCATTAAGTGGATTAGCGTTTGATTGCGTTTATCGCATTGTTACTTCACAAAATAAATAAATCGTAACTAAAATAGCGTTAACTAAAGTATCGATTATCGAGGTTCGAGAGTACAAGCAATAATTAAGTAAGAAATGACAGATCTGAACGTTGACATTTCTTGACTTTGACTTTAACTTGTACTTTGACTTTAAAAGCCGGGTTGTTACATCAACAATTAAAATATAGTAAAAAGGAAGTGATGAATAAAGGATTGGGATTTGTATGTATACCTCCACCATACAATCACAATTACTCCTCAATTCCCATGACTGAAGAGGAGATAGACAATCTGCCTGATATGGAATATGGGAAGCCCAGGGATTGGAAGGTTGAGCTTGTTAAACTAAAGAAAGTTAAAATCACAAGGCCAGATAAAACTGAAATTATTCTAGAAAAAAGGGTGTTTGATAAAACTTTCGTGAAACCTGCTGAAGTTTCAAAACATACTGAGACTTTAAATTTTGAGAATAATGCTTCAAAACATACTGAGACTTTAAATTTTGAGAATAATGCGAATATTTACAAACATTTTCAAGTGTTAGATAATAATGAGTCAAATTTTTCTCAAAATTCACCTGAAGTACAAAAACAAGAGAAAGAGTCTGATACAAAATCTCTCAACTTCGAGTTTGGCATGATGAATGAGTTTGCTGAATTCATCAAAGGGTATGGGTCTAGCAAACAAACTGAGTCAATTGCAACATCTGATTCGTCATGTGACTCCACAGAGCCAGCTAACTGTGAAAAGTCAGAGTTAGTTGATTCTGTCGAGTCTAGTAACGAATCACTTGAAGAAGTTGAATCAGAACAGATACAAGTAGAATCAGAATCTGTTGGTGCATGCGTCTGTCAACTTCGTCTTGTATCGAGTCTTGCATTACACATGGTACAAAGTTCAAGAAATCAAGTCAAGAAGCTGATTTCGCTTGAAACTACTTAATTCCGCTTGAACTGCTTATTTCGCTTGAGTATGTAATATCGCTTGAGTTGTGATTTCGCTTGTAATGTTATTTTGCTTGAGACTTGTTCAAGCGAAATCCAAAGTCTATAAATAGGGATAGGTCAGTTTCATTTGGAGTGGAATTAGAGAAGGTGGTTTCCGACGGCGAAGCTCTGTCGAAGTGTCTTCAGAATTGTAATCGTATCAGAATCAATATACAAGACAGTTAAAAGTGATATCTTGCTGAATTCAACTCATTATGTTTGTTTCCGCCTTTCATTTTGAGTAGAACGCTTCTGATCGACTCGTTTCGGGTCTGACAACGTTCCTACAATTGGTATCAGAGCTCAGGAGGAGGAGTTCTGCAGTTTTCAGCTGGATTTCATCTCATTTTCTTACTTCTACACCTTCTTTTATCATTTGAACAACTTTTAACAGACAAAATGACCTGAATTTTTCATAGCTTAAGCGAAATTGTGTTTTAACAAACCCTTGAGAATATCAGATCAAAATTCGGACTAAATCAGATAAAAATGGACTTAAAACCTTATTCTGCTTGAATGAGATATTTGATTTCGCTTGAAAAGTTGTGATAATTCTAAGCGAAATAAGTGATTCCACTTTAAAGACACTGATTTCGCTTGAGAAGGATATTTCGCTTGAAAATCATTTTGATTTCGCTTGAAAGTATTGTTTCAGTTTGAAATTTAATTTCGCTTGAATCTTAATCTCGCTTGAAGTTGTTGTGCAGGTTATTTTGCTTGGAAGTAATCTCGCTTGAAGACTTTATTCCGCTTGAAAGTGACTGTTTTGATAAACGTGTTTTCGAATCATGAGTGAAGAATTTTACAACGCATTTGCAACATCCCCGACTACTCCAGCTACCATTGCTCAAAACATGAACTTGGAAAATGAAACTAGAACTACGCAAAAACCCCCGAAGCTAATGAGCATTGAGGAGTATTACGGTTGGAAAGATCGATTTGAAAACTGGGTTCAAGCTAATCATTTGAGATCTTGGGAGTGTATTTTGAAAAAATATGTACTACCACGTACTGATCTACAAGTTGAGAAAGAAATCTCTGAATTCACTGATAAAGAATGAGACATGTACAGAGTTGAAAAGATGATGATAAGTCTTCTTCAGCAAGCTATTAAAGAAGACATCTTTGTATTGCTTCAGCATGACAAAACTTCAAAATCAATTTGGGATGCACTTAAAATTAAATTTGAAGGAAGTGAGAAGATGATCAAAAGTAAAAAGGCATTGCTTAAGAAAGAATTTGATCTATTCACAAGTCTGCCAGGGGAAGATACAAAGAAATTGATTGAAAGATATTGCCACTTAGTACGTTCTATGTCATTGTTAAGCATAACCAAAGAACGAGAGGAATGGGTTAACAAATTAGCTGATGCTTTACCTCAGAAAGATTGGGGTACATTTTTGATGATGTTAAAGAACACCGGAGAATATGATGGTTTGACGATTTCTCAGTTCATCGAAAAGATTGAAGGTCAAGATCTTGAACAGCAAAAGATTGCAAGGATGAACAATCCGAGTAATCAACAAGATGTGAAAATGTATTACAAAGGCAGTGTTCAAGAGGTTGAAATGAGTCCGAATATTCAAACTGCTTTTAGTGCTGGAAACTCATCTGGAAATGTTGATCAAAATGCAAACAATAGTAGTGGTTTTTCTTCATATCCGAGTGTTAATCCAAAAAGTTCAACTTCAAGTTTTCATTCTCAAAGTTTAAAAAGTGGGAATGGTTGTGTGATACAGTGCAATATTGCATTGAATCTTCCAGATGGTCAAAGTTTTTCTGAAGAAATTGCAAAAGATCACATGGCGTTACTTGCAACTGTGTTACAATCCTATGAAGGTTTGGTTGAAGGGAGGATCGGAAATCCTATGCTGATGAAAGAGGATTATGATCAGATTGACGCTGAAGAGATGGAGCTCATGGACATCAAGTGGTGTTTAGCTAGTGTCTTGAGAAGAGCTGAAAAGTTCAAAATGATTACAGGAAGAAATGATTTCTTGGATGCACATGTTTCTACTTTGGGTTTTGATAAATCTAAAGTTACTTGTGTTCGATGCAGGGAGAAAGGTCACTTCAAAAGAGAATGTAAAAATCAGGAAGCAAATGGAGCAAAGAATCCTTTTGGAAAAGATTATTACTATCGAAAAGCCATATATCAACAGGTTGCTCATCAACCACATCAACAACAACCACAAACTGCTCATGGCAGGAAGGAGATTGAAGAATCATCTAAGAGAGCATGTTTGGTGAATCAAGAAAATTTCAGCTGGGACAAATATATTTTAGCTGATAGTAAAGCATGTCTAATAAACCAAGATGATGAAAAATTACCTGAAGGGTTCAGCTGGGATAAGTTTGTGGATGAAAATGGGGAGTTTAAAGCCTTCATTGCAAAGATAGTTCAAGAACCTGATTTGTTTACAGAATGGATGAAAGCGATTGGTATTCATAAGAAGAATCTAAAAGAAGAATCTGTTTCATCTGATGAAAGTTCAGAAGAAGCTACTGTTTTTTATCAAACATCATCTGATTCTGGTTCTTCAGATGATAGTTCTGAAAAAACAATCGATTTTGATCAAACACCAACTGATGACAGTGGTGATGATGAGGAAGAAAGACATATTAATGTCGCAAAAACTCATCTATCTCCTGAAAGCTTTCAATTTTATTTTGCAGATCGCTTGGAGAAGCTGAAGGAGAGACGAGCAGCAAAAGAACAAAAGAAAATAAAGTGTGAAAGTGTTGATAAAAATGAAGAGACTATTCAAAATGAAGAAGTTAAAGCTGAGAAGGTGATTGAAGCTGAACCGGTGATTGAGGTTGAGAAGGTTATTGAAGTTGAAAAGATTGTGGAAGTCATCAAGCCTTGCTTAAAGTGTTCAGAATCTTGCAAGCAATGTGAAGAAAAAGATGAGAAACTGAGTGAGCAAGAAAAGATGAAAGAAAAATTATTGTTCAATCTCAATTATGTGAAAGAGTCGTATGACGTTTTAAACAGAATAGTTACTGGTCTTCAAAAGACAAATTCTGAGAGAGAAGATGCATTGACCATGATGAATGCTGTGATGATGACAAAGCAGAAAGCGATTAATCATTACATTGAAGCGTGTGCAAAGTTGCAGCGGGAGTTGGAAAATGAAAAGATTGAGAATGAGAGAATCAGACGGTTATTACAAAGTTATTCTAGTTCTGATTATCTTATTGATCGAATTTATCCAACTGTTGCAGGTTTTGAAGCATTTAATGGTGATGAGAAGTCAAAGAAGAAGGATACTGGTAAGAAACGGAGTGTTAGTTATAACAAGTGTCCACCTCCGATTTGGGAAGGGTATTCACCTAGAAAACCGAATGAGGAGCAAGTCGAAAAAGCAGTCAATATAAAGTTAAAGTCCGATATAACCGATGATTTACCAGAAAACATTGACGTAGTTTTTACATCGTCTGATACTGATCATGAGTCCGAGTTAATAAAAAAGGTGGCCGATCAGGTGTTGGATACAGATGAGGAGTCGGAGTCAAAGTCTGAGTCAAAATCCAAGTCTGGGTGTTCAAGTTCATCCGTCAAAAGTTCAAGTTCATCGGTCAACAGTCCAAAGTCGTCAGTTAAACGGGTTTACAATAAAGAATTCCTGTTATCAAAATCTAATTTGAATGACGAACAATCAAAGTGGCATATGCATTGATTGATTCAGACAAAATATATTCTGATGAGGAATTTCCAATAAGAGGTGTTAAAACTGAAATGATAAAAAAGATTTTCAAACTAACAGAAATTAATATTTCTGAAATAAAAGATCTAAATCTTACTAAAAATCCAAGACCTTACACCTCAAGAGTTCAACAAAGATTAAACAAGAAAAAGGGTTACGGTTCTGGTTCTGGTTTTCAAAAGAAACCAAACCATAACGGTAATTTCAAAAAGAAAGGATTAGGATTTGTTCCACCAGAAAGTTATAAAAATGAAAAATATGTTCGAGATTTTAAATCAAAAATGAAATTTGTTTCAGGAACAAGCTGTGAAGAGGAATCAAAAAGTTCATTCTGGAAACAATCAAACAGAGAATTCCTTGCCAAGAAGCAATAGAATGTGAAGAATGGAACTAATCAAAGAAAGGAGACAAGAACCTGTTACAAATGCAATGAAGCTGGTCACATTGCATGGAACTGTTCTCAAGATACAAAAACAAAACAGGAAGTCTCTAAAAAACTCAAAGAAAAGGTTGTTGAGAAAAATGAACCTCCAACTGAAAAATTCAAAATTTTTGAAAATCCAACATATGAAGTTGGTGAGTGTTCAAAGAGATTTTACAGGAGAAGTGTGAATCCTGACAAACAAAAGCGGGTTGTTAGGAAATCTGAGGTAAAATCTGGCGATGAATCTGATTCCACAAAATCAGAGGAACCACAGGTTGTTAAAAATGGTGAAAACTCAGTACCTCCGTTGGTTGATGTGCATTTTCCACCATTGAGGGCTGAAAATTTTAAATCATGTAGGATCGTTTTCAGACCCAAACGAGTCGATCAGAAGAGTTTATCTCAATACGAGTGGCGGAAACACAAGTATCAAGTTCAATTCAGCAAGATTCACCCTTTCAA
Source organism: Helianthus tuberosus (assembly GCA_030545235.1). Lineage (NCBI taxonomy): Eukaryota > Viridiplantae > Streptophyta > Magnoliopsida > Asterales > Asteraceae > Helianthus > Helianthus tuberosus. The sequence goes on from CM060394.1 coordinate 104,968,451, forward strand.
CTGTTCGTATATTGATTTATGATCGATTACAAGTCTGAGAACACTTTGGCAGAGCTTCGCTACCGGAAACAAGAACCTTACAAATGAATTCGCTTCAATGGTATATATAGGCACTTGAGTTTGCTTGAAAGTGACTACTTTTCAGTTCAAGCGAAACAGCATATGTTGAGTTCGCTTGAAACTGCACAAGTTCCTTTCAAGCGAAATACCTTTAAATCTTGAACTACGTGCACTGTTCTAACATTCTACGTACAAGACTCGATACAAGACGAAGTCGACAGACGCATGTACTAACAGACTCCCCCTCGAATGTTGACGAGTCTTCAATGTTGAGTCTTCGGTTATCAAACCTTCAGTCTTTATCATTCTGCTCGCTCTCTCCAAAGATTCTCCATTATAAGCATCCACAATCAATCTTTTTCTCTTTCTTTCAGAATCGCAACCTATCTCTGAGCTCTTTCTTAATGACCTCAGACTCCCCATCTCACTAAGCTGGGATCGCAATCTGGTATTCATCTATCTCAGATATCAGAACCTGTCTAACCTGCACAAATCTCTACCCAAAAATAAGTTTTCTGATAACCTCTTGTGGATAAAATTTTCAAATTTAATTTACCACTTGCAGGAATTATTTAATCAATAAATGATTTTTCAATTAAAACCTCTGTTTCTCATTTCATTTTATAATATTTCAAACATTTTCTCCCAAACAATTTGTTCATCATGTTTAGCACTCGGAATTTTGAAAATCAGCTATCCAACATCAGTTGTCGAAAATCTTTTTGGATATTTACAAAATTTATGCTAAAACACACTTAAAATCTTTTTAGATTTTTAAATGAGAATGCAGTAAAGAAATATTTACAAACAATATTTTTGTGAGTTTGTGCAAGAGGATCATATCAGTTTATGAGACCAATCACCAACATCGTTAAGCTTTAAACATTTTATGCTCTAAACGATTCACATAGATTGACGATATTGTTGTCCACTTAAACTCAATCTACAAACTTTCGAAATGCTTACTGATACTTTAAGGTATATTAGATAGCACTAAATTCTTATGGACCCCACGATCTCAGCATATCCCCTCATCATGCAATACACTATCTCAAGCAATGCCTTTAAACTTTTATCAACCGTGATATGTGCGAAAACAAAGCAGAATGTTTAAACATTAACAATCAGGTCGATACTTCCGTATACGCAGAGAAAGTCCAATGTTTAAACAAAATAAGAAAGATAAAACAAGTTGAAGTTGTTTAGGCTTTAACCACCAGGTCGATACTTCCGTATACGCAGAGGAAGTCCAATGCTTAAACAAAAAAAAATCAAACAAGTTTAAATCTTTGCAAAATGAAATGCACAATCACAGCGATTTTTCAGCAAAGTTGTGAAAGTTCACAAACTTAACCAGTTTTATGTCTTTCGACAATCAGCGATTACTGAGTAGGCACACAGTCAAGAAGGACAAAACTAAGTACTATGCTTTTGACCATGTTTCCCACTAGAACTAGGCCTTTTCATTTAAGTTTGTATCGTTATCGCAAATCTACTAGTCTAGCTGAGCCTACCATCACATCCTTAGTGAGACCGTTTATCACATTTTAACTTTCCATTTCTTTAGCTTGTTGTGACAGTCCACTGATGTACTATCATTTCCACTTTTATGCAACAAAAACTCATTTTTCATTTTATCATGTTTTTGGCTTTTTCAAATTTTCTAATGTTTTTGGATTTTCTGAAATTATACTCCCCCTAAAATACAAATACATCTAAAGAAAATTAAAAACAAACTATACAAGAACATAACAACAAATATCGAATTGCCTCAGTTCTCCATCCACTTGGCATAAACAATCAGAACTCCCCCTCACAACAAACTATTTTCCCATTATGATCTCAAAACACTTAAGTTTGTTTTAATCAAAATGGTTTTTCTGGAAAATTAATTTTGCTCTGATACCACTTGTAGGATCGTTTTCAGACCCAAACGAGTCGATCAGAAGAGTTTATCTCAATACGAGTGGCGGAAACACAAGTATCAAGTTCAATTCAGCAAGATTCACCCTTTCAACTGTTCGTATATTGATTTATGATCGATTACAAGTCTGGGAACACTTCGGCAGAGCTTCGCTACCGGAAACAAGAACCTTAAAAATGAATTCGCTTCAATGGTATATATAGGCATTTGAGTTCGCTTGAAAGTGACTACTTGTCAGTTCAAGCGAAACAACATATGTTGAGTTCGATTGAAACTGCACAAGTTCCTTTCAAGCGAAACGCCTTCCATTCAAGCGAAATACCTTTAAATCTTGAACTACGTGCACTGTTCTAACATTCTACGTACAAGACTCGATACAAGACGAAGTCGACAGACGCATGTACTAACAAATCAAAAGTTGGAAAAGTTGAGATCTCGAATCAGTTTTATTCGGAGAAGAAAGAATTTGATGTCGAGAAAGCGTTTAATGGAAATGTGAAAAAGATTTTTGGGAAAATGGTTGAGGGTAAGGTACAAGGGGTAAAGGATTTCTATGAAACAAAGAAAGCAACTTTTTACCCAGGTAAAGTTGAGGAGGAAACATCGAAGTTTTTTTTTTTTTTTTGGTAAAGGGTTACCCCGGTGATTTTATATATTCACAACTAAAAAACACAAGTAGTGTAGAGAGCCTACACTAGTTCAGTCATAGGACATGCCCTATGACAGTACAACCAGAAAAAACAAACCAAAACAAATACAACCACTAAAGAGTAACGCCACTAGACAACCACTTTCTAGACAAAACTAACACATATAATAATCGTTAATCAGCTGCCATCATATTGCAATTCGGACCCCTTTATCTCCCAATCCCCAAGCAACCTTCGAACATTAGCACAATCCTTCAGCTTCGCTCCCATCAGTTTATACCGCACTTGTTGAGTAATAAGTTCACTAATAGTTTCCGGAGGCCGCAATTGATTCTTGAATAATCTAGCGTTACGCTCCTGCCAAATGAAATAAGCACTAGCCGCCACTAACAGTCTTGCAACATAGTCATTAACGGATTTCGACTTGGCACGATCACGCAACCACTTAACAACTTCATCCCACTTCGGCTGAACCAAATCCATGCCAACCTTATGCCTAACCATAACCCACACTTTAGTCGAAAACTTACATTCAAAGAATAGATGATGATGAGAGTCGTGATCCTCATAACATAATAAACAACACATCATGTTCATGTTCTTTCTTCGCGACAAATCCCAGCTCAATATTTTGTCTTGAGTAAGCAGCTTCCGTCTCATGATCAGCCACATTAGAAAAGCATGACGAGGGATGCACTGTGAAAACCACACAATACTACACCAATTAACCTGTTCTTCCTGATGCCTTACCGAATCCCAAGCGCGAGAAGAGGAAAACTCATGTTTATCATCACCATGACGCCACAAAAGTTTATCAGACTTGTTCGGATCCAATGACAACCGATCAAGCTGATTTAGAACCGGGTAAATATCCCTCCACGCATCTGGCCACCTCCATAAGTTATCAGAATAAACATCGGACACTTTAGAGTTCATGTCAAATCCCATAAGTGAATAGTTTGATGAAGCTTGAATAAACATCGGACACTTTAGAGTTCATGTCAAATCCCATAAGAAACATCGAAGTTTGGTGAAGCTTGGATGTCAGTTTTCCATAAGTGAATAGTTTGACTTGCCGGAGCTCCCAAGTTGGTAATCGTGGAGCAGGAATCGGCATCATTTTTATTAAAAATTGATTTTGTGAAAGTTTCTTAGAAAATTGTGAAATTTTTACAGGTTGTGGAATTGCTGGAGCTCCCAAGTAGGTAAGTGAGGAGCAGGTATCAGCATATTTCTTGAGAAATTCACAAAAGTGCTTTCGTCTTTCAAAGTGGTTATTGGTTTGATACTTACATGTGGTAAATCAAGGACATTAAGTTGTGCTTGTTTTTCCTTCGTATATTTGAGAAACAATGTGATGAACCCACAAATGGTAAAATCAATCAACAAAACTTATTTTCCGTAAAAACCATTTGATTAAAACAAACTTAAGTGTTTTGAAATCACAATGGGAAAATAGTTTGTTGTGAGGAGGAGTTCTGATTGTTTATGCCAGGTAGATGGCGAATTGAAGCGATTCGATATTGGTTGTCAATTTACCTGTATAGTTTGTTTTCAAATTTCTTTAGATGTGTTTGAATTTTAAGGGGAGTAAAATTTTTCAGAAAATCCAAAAACATTTGAAAATTTGAAAATGTCAAAAACATGATAAATTCAAAAATGAGTTTTGTTGTCAGAAAAGAGGAAATGATAGTACATCAGTGTAACACCCGTCTATTATTTCGTTTAATTATCATAAAAATATAGTATATATAAAAGCAAAATTTGAAATGCTCAAAATTTCTTAGTTAGTAAAGTAAGATGTACTTCAACCTAAAGTTAAACATAGTCGAACAACAGAAATAAACATTTCATCATTTAGTCATGTTTACAAATAGCATAGTTTAATAGTTGATATTAATGCGGAAGCGTCCAAAATGTTGTGTTCGGTTCTTCAAAAACTTTCTTGACCGTCATCCGTATTCTTGCTATACCTAGAAACTGAAATGTTTACATAAAAACTAGTATTAGAGATCTTAGAAATTTTACATAATCGAAACTACGATTAAAACGGATTCGATTAGCTATAATATGCAAAAATTTACAAAAATTTCTGAGTTCTACCGTAACTTACGGTATCTACCGTAACTTACGGTAGTCACTTGATGAGTCTGGTCTACCGTAAATCAGTAGTAATCCACCGTAAGACTTTTGTTTTCCACCGTAAATTACGGTGGAGACCGTAATTTACGGTGGACTCTGCAACTTTGCCATTTAACTATTTTTGTTAATTTCACCCTATTCCACACATCGTTTTAGGCGATTCTTTTCCTGTATATTTGTAAATTTATTAAGGACATGTTCCTTACGACTATCATACCAAAATTTGACTCACCGATTAATACGGCTAAAAACCACTATACTATCATTCGACCCATTCTAACTTTTTCTATTTTACTACATTACACTAGTAAGCCTATGGCGCCTTATACCCATCATTCGGGGCTTAGCATCACTTGCGCTTCTTTACCAATTCCATGGTGTAACGCTCTTGTGATTTTTATCGCCAATTCTAACTAATTAGAACACCAATACTACAATTTACACTATTGTTTGACCTGTTGGCTCATCTTGTGGAAATCCTCCAATGTGATGACTACCAAACGGTTCCTTATTAATTTTAACTCTATTAATTCAAGTAGCGATCATAGTCGCAAAATCAACACAATTTCTATTCTAAAATGCGACTATACATAATATAACCACAAATCACTAAATGTAACGGGTCAAGTTACATACCTTTAGCGCACGCCCTTCAACCGCAAATCACCACCGGCTTGTCCGCTCGACGCTCCGGTATCCTTTCCTATAGAGTTCAATTATACCGCATTTAGAACTCTTTCTAATCACATATCGCATAATTGCCAAAATACCACAATTAAGCGTTTTAACTTCAAAATTCCAGTTTCGAGCCTTCTTTGAAGCATTTCATCAAACACTTTAAGGGCAGATTTTTACATGTTTACATAGCAAGTCCCTAGCTTATCATTTAGCCCAGATTTACATCAATCAAACCATTTTACCTAATTGTTAGCTTCTATAATTCTGAATTCACTTTACAATTGTCAAATTACACTAGAACAACATCCAATTTCCTAGTGTTTATCAAATCCTACATAATCCACTAACCACCTACAAAGGTGTTCATGGATTTTAGCAAAATTACTCATGATTTCAACATGTATTTGTCTAGGGTTTACTCCTAGACACTACAATGCTTCTAATTCATCTATATATCACACATGCATAACCAGATTTCAGATTCTCTATGTTCATGAGAATTTCAAGTAGGGGATTTTTACCAAATTTCACATACCTTATGATCTCCTTACGATGGGGGTCACAAATCCAGGCTCTAATTTCGTTTTGGGACTGACCTTCACCTTCAATTTGTGAGATTTGTGGTGAACTAGGGTTTTTAGGAGAGCTTGGGTTCGCCCCTGCTCTGGTTGATTTCCACAACACACAGACAAGTGTGTTTGTGTTTTATTTATTTTGATTTTATTAATATTAGTTTCGTTTTGAACACATTTGGCCCCTCAACTTTCCTTTGGTTCTAATTTTAGCGTTTTAACCCATTTGTAGGTTACCACAAGGCTTTCACCTAACTGGGTTATTTTAAATCCTAGTTAGTTAACTAGTTTATTTATCAACATTATATTTAAAATAAATGATTTGCATTTTTCGGGGTGTTACAAGTCCACCCCCCTTAAAAAGGGTTTCGTCCCCGAAACCAAAGTACGTACCAAATAACGTAGGGTAGAGACGTCGCATCTCCTCTTCGGACTCCCACGTAGTGTCCGAACCCTTCCTATGCTCCCACTTGATCTTGACTTGATCGATTTCTTTATTTCGCAAGTGCTTAATCTTCTGATCTAAAATTTCTATGGGCCTTACAATATAATTCAAGCGATCATCCATTCGATATCATCGTAGTGAATATAAGCTGTTTCCTCCACTAGACATTTTCGTAGTTGTGATAAATGAAACGTGCCATGTATCCCATAAAATTCTTCCGGTAGTTCAAGTCGATAAGCTACCTTGCCAACCCGTTCGATGACTTTAAATGGCCCAATAACTTCGGGCTTAGTTTCCCTCTCTTTCTGAACCTGATAACACCCTTCCATGGGGAAACCTTTAACATAACTCTGTCGCAAATCTGAAATTCAATCGGTCTTCGTCTTTTATCGGCATACGACTTTTGTCTATCTTGAGCCGCTTTCAAGTGTGCCCGAACCACATCAATCTTTTCATTAGTGTCTTGTACTATATCTTGGTAGGCGAGTTCACGTGGGCCCACTTCACCCCAACATACCGGGGTTCGGCATTTCCTACCACAGAGCATTTCGTACGATGCCATCCCAATACTAGCATGGTAACTGTTATTATATGAAAATTCGACCAATGGTAGATAGACATCCCAACTACCTCCGAGATCGATAATGCACCCCGTAACATATCTTCTAACGTCTGTATCGTTCTTTCGCTTTGTCCATCCATTTGTGGATGATACGCGGTGCTAAATAACAACTTAGTTCCCATTTGTTCTTAGAATTCACGCCAAAAGTTTGAAGTAAACCGAGTATCTCTGTCGGACACAATGGATACCGGTACTCCGTGTCGCGCCACTATTTCATTAGTATATACTTCTGACAACCTTCCTTAAGTAGTCCTTTGGTTTGGACCCAACTAGCTTAGTTTCATTTTTAAGTCATTGTTTCTTCTAGTCAAAAGTTATCATACGCATGTGTCTTTCACGAGTAAGTCCTCATGGACTGTAACTTTTATCTTGTATTTCTTATTTTGTTACTTATTTGACCCAATTGTCAATTGACCACTCAATAGTATGAGTTCATCAACATGTTCGCCCCATACTAATCTTATATTGACAAGTATTTTGTATAAATCACATCACTATTTTTGACTCTGGATGGTCTTGTCGGCTAGATTGATTAATCACCGTCATTTTATGCCCCATAATTCAGGTCTTCCATATTGTCATATTCGGTCTCACATGAGTTTATGATTTCCTATCCCGTAACTCGCGTTACGACATGATTATATTCTGTATTTCTATGTCACTTTTGTGACTATGATCGCATTGCATCACATCATGTCTAAGTTTTCATTAGCTCTTCATTATCATGAATCTTCTTTCGAACATAGTGTCTCACACCTATCGGTTTTGAGATCTACATTCATTAATATTAGCTATGTTCTAATTTCTCTATAACATTCATATTTGTTAAACACCACTTCTTACAAAAACTGAATTTTAGTTTAACGTCTATCTATTTTACTTATGTCAATTACTCATATCCAGGAACTGACGGCAAGAATTTATTCTTTTCCATTATTATATTGCGCGGGAAATCGTAACCAGTCCTCATGCTTAATCCCAAGTGACCCGTAGATTCCTTCACTTTGCCTTGTAGTCTATTTTATAAGATCTTCACCTTTTTAAGGTGGGACCCTATAGTTTGTTTCTTCGTATTTGTGACCCTAGGGTCACTTTGATCCCATAGACCTTTATATTGTTTATGACCCGAAGGTTATAGTGATCCCGTAGATCACTTTCTACTTGTGTCTTTATTTAATTGTATATATATACATATGGCGTCAAGGCGCCCATTTTATGTTTAGAATAATTTATTTTCACTTTTGAAATTCATTTGACCTTAACCAAAGTCTAAGGCTACACTCATTTTCTTTCGGATTATCTTTCCGACTCTTTGACTTCTTATGTCGTATTCACGACTGTTTATCCCACTCATTCCGTTGTTTGGTTTGTGCCCCTACTTTCCTTTCAACCCGTTACCCGGGTTCTTTATCTTACTATTTTTAACACTTCGGTTTCATTGGTTTGCATTTTCCTTTCCATACGCTTTTACGACCTATCACATAAATTCAGTAATATTTCGCACTTTCACTATTCGGTTTGCGCTTACTTGGAATATCAAGTATTATACTTTATTCAGCCCTATCAACATTGAAATAGTTGAACATAACTTTCAAAATTTATGTTTTGCGAAATTTTATTGTCTTTTAGTCACAACTCTAAATTCGAGTCTTTCGTCTTTTTAATCCGCGTTCCCGTCTCTTTGTTTACGCATATATCTGAAATCATACCCATCCATCGGGCATTTTACTAACACCATTATCAAAGTAACCACTTCGGCATGCATTTAGACTTCATTTAGATTTATTTGGTCGTATTAGCGAAATCCATCGCCTTTATTCTATCGCATAGTTTATTCTTTTATTTATCTTGTTTGACTTGTAGCCTTTTCATTATTCTGGATTAAACGACTTCAGTAGCCTTTCCGACTTTCCCATAGATCTCTTCGCGTATCTCCTCAGTCATGAGGGATACCGTATTGTCGCCAACTATGGTTGACGCCATATTATTGTAACAATAATAGAAATCATTTCATTTTATCATTCCATGTCCTTGTATGGAATTTACCCTCATCGTTTATCAATATGAACGATGTTTCTACATGTTTTTATTTGGTTTGGCCAAGTCTATAACCTTGTCCTTGTCATCTATTTTTTTGCAAATTTCTAGGTTCTGGTGTTATTACACTCCTTCCCAATACGTCAGTTATTCACTTTATTAAGTTCCCGGGTTCGAGTGTACGCGCACTCCTTTCCATGACAATATTGACCGTGATTACTTTTGCCTTGGTTTCACATGCTCACCAAGTCACCATTGTTTATTTTCTTATGCATATATATTTCTTTCACATAATTCGCCCGTTTGACTACTCATGTATGCCCCTATGCAACTATTGTTCACACTAGTATTGAATAAAATTTATAATGGAATTAAATTTGTAATAAGCATACCTGTAACAACATCAGGTTCAGCTTTAGCCTCCGCGGTTGTCATGTGGGAAGACCTTGTCTTCTCTTTCGGGGTATCAGGCTTTCATTTCTTTACAGGTCTTGGGTCCACATCCGACTCACTCCCGTCATCTTTTTCTTGTGAGAGACTATCTTTTAATTCAGTTATCATATCCTCTACTGCTAGCAAAATTATGGTTTGTAGTCTCTCGGCGAACTGCGGTAGACTGGCTTCTATTGCCTTTCTGACTTCTTCAGAAATTTTAGCTTCCATCTCTTCAGTTAATTGAGATGCTAATTCGCTCTCGGTTACACTGGACATTTCTTTCATCTGTTCGGTGACCTTCGGCACCATATCATTATCATTTCTTTCCGACATCTTTTAACTAAGATGTTTGCATTAAACGTTAAACATTTCATTTACAACATAGCTTTATTTGCTTCAGTTTAGCCAAGTTCCTAACTTCCTTTAACCGTTTATTTCTGGTGCACTTTCCGGGTTTGAGTGAGTTAACACACTCTTCCCATGCACATCAATTCACATCTCATTTCTTACATAAGATATAATCTATTAAAATAATAAATTAATTCTTACCGGACGATCGATCAAGCTTGAACCGAACACTTTGTTGACAACCTTAAGCTCTGATTACCAACTTGTAACACCCGTCTATTATTTCGTTTAATTATCATAAAAATATAGTATATATAAAAGCAAAATTTGAAATGCTCAAATTTTCTTAGTTAGTAAACTAAGATGTACTTCAACCTAAAGTTAAACATAGTCGAACAACAGAAATAAACATTTCATCATTTAGTCATGTTTACAAACAGCATAGTTTAATAGTTGATATTAATGCGGAAGCATCCAAAATGTTGTTCGGTTCTTCAAAAACTTGCTTGACCGTCATCCGTATTCTTGCAATACCTAGAAACTGAAATGTTTACATAAAAACTAGTATTAGAGTTCTTAGAAATTTTACATAATCGAAACTACGATTAAAACGGATTCGATTAGCTATAATATGCAAAAATTTACAAAAATTTATGAGTTCTACCGTAACTTACGGTATCTACCGTAAGTTACGGTAGTCACTTGATGAGTCTGGTCTACCATAAATCAGTAGTAATCCATCGTAAGACTTTTGTTTTCCACCGTTACGGTGGACTCTGCAACTTTGCCATTTGACTATTTTTGTTAATTTCACCCTATTCCACACATCGTTTTAGGCGATTCTTTTCCTGTATATTTGTAAATTTATTAAGGACATGTTCCTTACGACTATCATACCAAAATTTGACTCACCGATTAATACGGCTAAAAGCCACTATACTATCGTTCGACCCATTCTAACTTTATCTATTTTACTACATTACACTAGTAAGCCTATGGCGCCTTATACCCATCATCCGGGGCTTAGCATCACTTGCGCTTCTTTACCAATTCCATGGTTTAACGCTCTTGTGATTTTTATCGCCAATGCTAACTAATTAGGAGAGCTTGGGTTCGCCCCTGCTCTGGTCGATTTCCACAACACACAGACAAGTGTGTTTGTGTTTTATTTATTTTGATTTTATTAATATTAGTTTCGTTTTGAACACATTTGGCCGCCCCTCAACTTTGCTTTGGTTCTAATTTTAGCGTTTTAACCCATTTGTAGGTTACTACAAGGCTTTCACCTAACTGGGTTATTTTAAATCCTAGTTAGTTAACTAGTTTATTTATCAACATTATATTTCAAATATATGATTTGCATTTTTCGGGGTGTTACAAACAGTAGACAGTTACAGTATGCTAAAGAAATGTAATGTTTAAATAGTGTTAAACGGTCTCACTGATGATATGCCGATAGGTTTTTACACATTTAGTAAGCTATTTCGGGATATAAACTTAAATTTAAACTTGCTTATTTCGTGGGGAACACTACTTGGATATATAGGTAACCCCTGAAATCTCGTTTGAAAGGTCTCTCTTTCTGAGATACTAGGTCTTTATGCTCAGTGATATCTGGGGTATTATCCCGGGACTTTTGATTTTGCGGAAGCAATGGCCTAGTCCCCGGAGAATACTTTACTGCTTGCTTGAAATATAGCGCCGCCCTCAGCAATAATGATGAAACAATAAAATTGATAATCATTGATGTTGTAAAAAAAAGATCCTCTAAAGGGGACCCACCAAAAGTCGAAGTCGTCATCTCTCTGCTGAACGGAAGTTCTGACCTGAGCTCTCACGGTTCTTCGCATTTAACCCCTTACAGATATCATCTGTGGTATACTCACCTGTAAGACTGAATATTGGGATCTGGATACGGGAGTATATTAAAGAGGTGGGACACATGAATGAGTTTAAGTTCTTAATACACCTAATTCATATCCTGAATCAGTTGAAATTTGTGTGAAAATTTAAGTGGATCAGTATATCGGCAATCTAAGTGAATTGTTTAATTCTTAATGTGTAACTAAGCTCAACGGTACTTGTGACTTGTCATAAACTGATATGATCCTCTTACACAAACTCAAACAAAAATATTGTCTGTAAATAGTTCTTTACTGCATTTCATTTCATTCAAAAATACAAAAAGATTTTAGTGTGTTTTAGCATAAATTTTGTAAAATCCAAAAAGATTTTCGACAACTGATGTTGGAGAGCTGATTTTCAAAATTCCAAGTGCTAAACATGATGAAAATTTGTGAGAGAAAGTTTGTTTTTAAAACAAGAAAAGGTTTTAAAAGGAAAATGTTTTTCATAACAAGTGGTTCATCAGAAATTATTATTGATAAATCATTCTGGTTAAATTTGAGAGAGAGTCTGGATAGATAAAGTTGTAAATTGTTAAAATTGTGAAATTTATTTCTGGGTTAAGAATGTGCAGTTTTAGTCAGATTTCGATCCTGAACCTGAAGAATGTGATAGAAAGCCAGGTTCCGATACCTGAAGACTCTGTTGATTTTAAAAAAAAAATCCAGACTGCGATACTAGCTTTATTGAGAGGGGGAGTCTGAAGACATCCGAGTAGATAAGATTGTTCGAGGAGAGTTTGTTGGTGCTGATGAAGAAAGAGAGTGATCAGACTAATAAAGACTGAAGACGTTGAAGACTCGACACTTAAGACTCGTCAACATTCGAGGTGGAGTCTGTTGGTGCATGCGTCTGTCGACTTCGTCTTGTATCGAGTCTTGCATTACACATGGCACAAAGTTCAAGAAATCAAGTCAAGAAGCTAATTTTGCTTGAAACTACTTCATTCCGCTTGAACTGCTTATTTCGCTTGAGTATGTAATATCGCTTGAGTTGTGATTTCGCTTGTAATGTTATTTCGCTTGAGACTTGTTCAAGCAAAATCCAAAGTCTATAAATAAGGATAGGTCAGTTTCATTTGGAGTGGAATTATAGAAGGTGTTTTCCGACGGCGAAGCTCTGTCGAAGTGTCTTCAAAATTGTAATCGTATCAGAATCAATATACAAGACAGTTAAAAGTGATATCTTGCTGAATTCAACTCAGTATGTTTGTTTCCGCCTTTCATTTTCAGTAGAACGCTTCTGATTGACTCGTTTCGGGTCTGACAACGTTCCTACAGAATCCACTTCAGAAGCTTCTGTTGAATCTAGTGGTGAGTTAACTACAGAAGCCTCCGCTCTGTGACAAATGGCAAATAATCGGTAATTCCATAAAAACTAATCACTATTTTTATTTCATAATCTCATGCATTTAGCGTAATTTAATTACGTAACTTTGTCGTTTTTAGATAACAGTGTTAGGACAAGAAAACAATGCTAAAACATATGTTGGTTTTCATCGTATTTCGAAACCAATCAAACAATGTCCTAAAAGTGTTGGTAGAAAGTGCTACGCGTACTATTCACGGTTACACAATTCATGCCAGCAAAACCGTGAAAATAGAACGAATCAATTAAAACGACACACGGATAACATAACTGAGTCCATATACATAAGAAAACACTAATATGAAAACATATCTTGCAAAAATCGAGGACTTTCCGGTACAACGCCCTAATCACTAAAACATCCGTTTCGCTAAAAATATGACAATTTTAACTCGTCCGAATTTATAATTTAGCATTTCCGAGACTCCGGAATTATGGCAAATGATAACAAACATATGAAAACAATATGAGGATATTAATGGGGTGTCCGAAACATAAGCTTTCGACGCTGCGTTGCAACCCCCACAACTTGTCCGTTTTCGAACCGACAAGCTAATAAATAATATTTTCGATGCCAAAACAACTAAACAGAAGACTTGGCGAACTAGTTAAGCCTGTTTTGGGACTCGGAATCACTTCATGCATCCTTGACAGTGGAATAACAACTTGCGACAAAACTTCGTCGGTACGACGCAAAAGTTCTGTTAACTAGCCGACGCCTAAACGGAAAGCATTTAAGGTATCAAAATACATGCACTAGTCTAGCGAACTAGTTAACCATATTTTGGCGTCGTATACACCTTAAATAAATGCCATAGCATTGATGGTAAAACTAAAACCATAACTCCCGGCATTATATTATACCTTCCATATATCACCCGGTATCGAACCGACGAGCGAACTAGTGGCATTCTTGCCATCCAAAATCAATACCCACTAAACTAGTAGACTAGTTAGGCTTTATTTAAAATCTTAAACTACCATTAAACCCTAATTACCCTAATTAAACTAATAGCTAAAATATCTAGCAAATTAACAAATATTATAACATGTCTATTAAGTTTATAAAAAAATACACATAACCTTTCACCCTTGCCTTTGACGGTTCAAGTGGGTCCCCCATGGACACCACTTGCTTGCTTGAATGAAAATTATGATGAATGGAGTATGATTATTGACGTTGGTATTGACTTGTAAGAAGTATGCTTATGAGACCATATCCTACTCCATATTTTTCCATCATTTATCATTTACCCAAAAAAACTCAAACCTCCTAGTCTCACTCTCATTCATGGCTCCAAGAGCCCACCATCAACCTCCAATTTTCATTTTATATCAAACCTAAATCAAGCACTTCTAAGACATGTTAAGGATGATCTAAAGAGTTGCAAGCATGGAGCTACATTAGGAGCTTTCTTGGAGCTGAATCTTCTTCTAATCTTCTTATTTGGCTTGTGCAAAGTTGCAAGGCTCCTAAAAACTCTATTTAAGTTCATTATTATGTATAGATTATGGAAGTACAAGTTGATCATCATAAAGATTAATAAAAATTACACCAAAAACCCTAATCTCAAAGCTAATAAACACTAAATATAACTATATTATGTGTTGATTTGTGTAGCTTAGGGGCTGTTTGTTTACCTCTTAATGAGGCTCTTAATGGTTCAGACCTCTTACTGGTTCAGCACTTAATGGTTCAGACTGTTTGTTTCATGAGCAGATGTCTGAATGGTTCAGACATTTGCCTCTGAATGGTTAAGATTTATACAGAGTCTGAATGGTTAAGACCTCTAATCTGAATTGGTCAGACATTTGACTCTGCACGGTTAAGCATTATACAGGCTCTTAATGGTTCAGACCTCTTACTGGTTCAGCAGTTAATGGTTCGGACCTCTTACTGGTTCAGCACTTAACCATTCAGATGTTGCCAAACAGCCCCTTAGTGTAGCTAGTTTATGTGATCTTGTTGTTTATGTTGGTTTTGCTAGAAAAAGTTGTATGGAAGATGAGATAATAATGATCTTAATGCTTATATGTATAACAACCCTCATAAATCCAGGTATCCGTACAATTAATTAATATTGATTTGTGCTTAATGATTGTGCTTAATTACAACTGATGACTTAAACTGCTTTTTGATTTCTACATCATACATACATGTGCATCACATATTACATAACGTCATCTCATTATCACATGCAAACTTTATTAACATACATGATGCACAAATCACATATATCACAGTTAGCAGATAACTCAGAAATATGCTGACAATGTCAGTACATAGACAGACAGTGTTTTGAGACCCCGTAAGGGCCAGAGACAAGGTACTACACTAGTATGGTATGTAGGGAAGTAAGGACCATAAAACTGCGTCACTAGGTGATAGTCTAAGTGCCGGAAAGTGCCTAAAACCCACATAAAGTGCAAAATTCTGCATATTTCAGCAAAATTCAGCTTTTTAACAAGCTAGTAATGTGCAAAAATATGGCAAAATGGTCTTGTATGCTTTCCTAAGTGTCGGGAATTAAAAGTGTCACAAAAGGGTACTTAATGAACACTAAACGGAATAACTTGACACTTTAACGAACCGGCAACTAACCGAACAACCAGACATTGCCCGGAACACCAAAATTACACTAGAAGCATTGTTTTAATGTTTTAAAGCTAGTTATGGTTCCCGAACACCCTAACACACTATATAATGCATCATACACATAAACACTAGACTTTACGCTTAACCTCCAACTAATTAACATAATTTACCATCAAAACTTACACATAACCCCCCCCCCCCTTCATGTTTACGGTCACAAGAAGTGGCCCCACTCCCAAATCTTCTCTTGATTTCTCTAAATCTCAATTGATTTTGCTTAGATTGCATAAGATTATGCTTGTACTATTAAAGACATAAGACCCAATGGACAATAGGATTATGTGGTTATAAGAACACATGAGCACTTCATCTTCATCACACCACATCTCTTCTCCTCTCTCCCTCTCCTCTCGGCCGAACATAGTGCCACCACCACCACCCTTTTTCATCCATCATCCAACCATTCCAAGGTCACTACTTGATGTAAGAAGGTGTCTAACGAAGTGTGAAGCTTGTGGATCATCAAGGACCTCTTTTGTTTGCTATTATCCTTCACTTTTGTCATCACCATCATCTTGTGTTCTTCCCAAGCTTAGAGCTAGTAGTAAGACTCTCATAACCTTTGTTACTTCTAATTTTGATTGGTTAAAAGATGTATTATGTTGTAAATCACAAGAACACTAAAAGACATGAACATGAATCATGAACATAAAGCTTACATATGATGAAATCTTGATGAAATAGTGTTGTTTAGTATATGTATGATACTTGTTGTTGTTTACTTGAGATTATGATGTTGATCATCATAAGGAGCTTGCTAGATTGTGATTAAACACGTGATCTAGCAAGTTAGAGGATGATTATGTGTTAACACAAGAAGATCATCCTCATATATAAGCATGAACTTGAATAAAAAGATGATTTCTTGAAAAATAATAAACAAAGTAAGCTAATAATCTTATGAATCTAATATTTATGAATGGTTTTCCAAAAGAACCAAGTTTAAAATGTGATTCTTAGAAGATCTTGGTTTTTACTTAAATATACACTATTTTTAATGGTAAAACAAGTGTATAAACACTCATGAAACAAGAAGATCTCACAAAGAAACATTTTTGTAAGATGTGTTTACAAGTTGTAAACACCCAAAAATTTCCAGAATGAAGTTTATCAAGAAGTAAATACATTTTGGAGGGTAACTAAACCTACTAAAAACACTACCAAGTTACTACAAGTTTTTGTGAAAGATCAAGTTCATGTTGTTATGTAAATTGTGTAGTTTTTGCACTTGGTAAGTGTAAGTTGTTTAGGGATTGATTGTTGATTGTTTGGAATGATTTTTGAAAAGAAAATGATATGCTTTGATAGCATGGACACCTCCATTTTTAGGGGAAACAATGGCAAAATTTTCTAAAAATATAAACACTTAAAGAAATATTTTCTAACAAATATTTACTAGTGTATTTTAACTATGGTTTTCAATATAAACTTTGCCATAATTTTTGTAACAAAAATACAAGTATTGGAGGTTGGTTTTTATAAATAAAAATGGATAAATATATATTTAGAATATATATTTACATTAAAGACACTTGTGTGAATATTTGTATACTTGGTGAAATAGTTATATTATTTTAGGGTAAAATAATATAACTTAACAAAATACCATGAAATTTACAATCCAAAATAATACCAAGAATATCAAGGAATAAATATATAAGTTACACACATAATATTGTGGAACCGAACGATAGAACGTAACTTACAAAATATTCTGGAAAATACTCTCATAAATATATTTTTGGCAAATATTATTTTGGAAACGAAAGAAGTGAAAATATGATTTTTGTACATATTACCAAGTTATGTCATATTTTCAACAAGAAGAAAATATATTATTTTTGGGAGATAAAAATATATTTTCCTAGTATATTTAGAAGATATATGATTTTTGGAAAAAAATATATATTTTCTTGGAATACATTATTCTTGACAAATAAGTTATATATATATTTTCTAAAGTGAGACTTGAATATATATTATTTTGAGAATACGAATACGAGAATACGAAAGTACATGTATAAAATACCCCCATCCTTGGGAAGGAAATACGAAATTAAATACTTGAGAAGTATTGTTACAAAATATTGTTTAAACAATTATTCCAAAACGAAATATAATTTAAAGTTAAAATAATCTATTTTAACAAGAAATTATAACTTGGAATAATACTGGAAACATAAAAGAAACGTAACTCAAAAACGTAAATACAAAGGCAAGGAAAGGCATGGCCCGTTCGTCTAATAGACCCTAGCACGTTGTAGGTAGTCGGGTTTGCTGAAGAGATTTTGGGTTACGATTCTGAAGACGCAATACTGTGAGTTCATGTCCCCCTTTTCTTTAAACTGTTTTGTTTATTTACTTCGGTGGTGAAATACATGTTACAAAAGGATACATACAAATACAATTGGTATGGTGAGCCTAGGAAAGAACCATAGATCATGTGATTGGGTAGGCGGATACTTGGGACCATTAATCCTCGTATAAGGACCGAGGGGCATGAGTGATAGATCTATTTGGGTGTAGCGAGCCCACACCCATGAGGACCAGGGTGGCCCATAGGGTGACTTTGTCTTCCAGCCGGAAGCCCGGTGCAACTTTGCTAGGTTTGAGTCTTCCTACACCGTCACACATATCAGTGGCCTTGCAAACCATTGGTGATCTTTTCCTTGTTTGCTATCATACCGGGACATTCATACTTACACTGTTTACAAAGGTTTATACATACTTATACACACACATGAACTCGCTCAACTTTTGTTGATGTTTTTCAAACTACATGTATTTCAGGGAACTAGTGGATCTGGCAGGTGTATGCACGTGTCTTCAAGCTACGTCGTGAATAAAAGATGTTATCCATAGTTGTTGAGTTTAGGGGGTGTATCCTATTCATGGACAGGATACATGTTTCTAAACTCAGTTGAACATGTCATGGTTTGTAACTTAATTTGGTGTCGATGTTTTCAAGACAAGTATGTTGTGGTATTTTCTAAACTTAATTAATGGATGAACATATCATGTTTTTATCATATAGCGTTGTTATGATTGAATGCTATGGTATTAAGAAGTCACACCAATAACCACGCTTCCGCAAAAGTCAGGGTGTGACAGCTTGGTATCAGAGCTTCGATTGTAACGAACTAGGATTCTTTCTCGAGTCTAGACTACGATCATTAGGGCTCTCACGAAAATGTTTTCATAAACATGTTTTCATTGCATACACAAAATTTCCAGATCTAGGAAACAAATATTTTTACAAATAAAAGACACAAAGTACATTTCAAAGAATTCGTTTATAGTTTAGTCTGAGAGACTGGGGAGTTAGTCTGAGAGACTAGCTGGGTAGTCAGTCTGAGAGACTAGGGAGTTGGTCTGAGAGACTAACTGGGTAGTTCAGTCTGAGAGACTGGGTAGTCTGAGAGACTAGTTGGGGCAGTCTGAGAGACTGGGAGGTTTAGCCTGAGAGGCTGGGTAGTTCAGTTTGGGAAACTGGGAGGTTTAGTCTGAGAGACTAAGTAGTTCAGTCTGAGAGGCTAGGTGGGGTAGTCTTGGGAAGACTAGGATGCATACATGCTTACATTGTTACTGCTTACATGCCTATTTGATGATTGTTGATATATGTGCATACTTGTGATTGATTTGTTACAGACATCATGTCCTCCTCTGAGAGTGGAGTATCTGATACAGTAGACCCTATGGCCATAGTTTCTGATGATGAGATCATCCCAGAGGATGAGGTTTTTACGTCTGACACCACGAGTAGCGATGATGATGATTTCCAGCCGTTTGCTTTACCAGATTTCGGCGATGATATACCGCTAGCTGATGGTCTTCCTGGCGAGGATCTACCTCTTGTTCAGATCCCTGCTCCTTTTCCTCTTGCTGCATTTCCTCTTGAGGATCTGCCTCTTGACGCTATGTCTGACGATGACATCGATCTTTTTATTGAGGGTCCCCTAGAGGGTGCCCAGGATAATGGAGCCCCAGTCGATGATGTCATTGCTATTCCTCTTATTGAGATTCCTGTCGTAGAGATTTCTTCTGACCATTCTGGTCCTGATTCGTTTGAGTCTGTGTCATCTACTAATCTACACACACTGGGATTACAGCGATATCCCACCGATACTGATTCTGACACAGCTATGCCTGTTGCACCTGATATTCCACACGGTGTTGATCACGATTTTGAGTTTGATGATGAGTTGGACCCTGTCTTTCCACACGACTTCGATCCTGAGCATGAGATTGAGTTTGTCCCCGATGATCAGCCTTTTAAGGCACCTGTCATTCCTGACGATCAGCTCTTTGATATACCCGCTGATCTTGAGATAGCTCCAGCTGACCCTGAGCCTTTGATTGCACCCGAGCCTATACCAGCTGTAACACCTCGAAAATTCACGTCCTATAATGTGTTGACACGTGTCATATGTTTGAACGTGTGAAAGAATGTTATGAAAGGATTAAAGTTGACAATCATGGAAAGTATGTGAATATACGAATTCTAATGTCAATAGTGAATAAATATATTGTACATTAACCCTACATGATGTTTATAGCATCAAACGAATAAATCATGGATCATGCGAAGATAAAAGTGAGAGATTACAAACTACAGGGGTTAAATGTGTCAACATGTTTAAGTTATACCTCTGAGTGACCTTTTGACAAACCTGAAGCTTTGTAACTATTAATTATGCTCACTAGAATGCACGATATAAATTTCATAAAGTTTCGTTATCGTATGAGAAAGTTATGATCAAATTCGTAAACAAGGGGTTAAAGCGTTAACATTGAAAGTTATGACTTTTCGGGTTAACCAGAAATGTCCAGGGACTTGGCAAAGTGGGTACAAGTCTTAAGGCCCTTGTAGATAAATAAGAAGGGGTCAAAGTGCAAAAATATAAGCTAGTTGACCTTTCGAAGAGCCAAGGGACAAAGATGTGGAAACTAGAAAATGCATAATCTGATTTCGAGACTCAGGCGGGCCGCGTAAGTGACCTTAAGGTCTTACGCGGGCCGCGTTAGACCATCAGATGCAGAAAAAGAAGACAACAGCCTGTAATCGCGCATAACCGACCCAAAACAGATATTTTCACATTGTGGGCGACCCCTAAACAGTTCCTAGAGCACTAGGGACACTTGTGGGTAAGTTATGGTCAGTGGTAGCCTTAGATATCAACAATCCATGGTGATTAAATCACTATATAAGGCCAAGGTTGCAACCAAGTTCTTCACACCTTCCATCTGCACATTGGAGCATTTCTGGAGCTAAGGACTTCTCTCTAAGCTTCACATTTCGTGCATAGGACTTCAGTAAGTTTGCTAATCCTTCCTTAGTTAAGTTGTTGCTTAGTTATAGCTTAAAAGTCAAACCGTCGTAATTAACGGTTGACTTTAAGATTAATCACTGATGGTCCAGTGATTAGTCGAATTGAAAGTAGTTATAAGTTGGTAATTATGTGGGTAATAAACCCTTAAAAGGGTTCCCCCCTGATTCCCACTCTAACTACGTCAAATGTCGGGTCAAACTTGTTAATAAAAAGTCAATAGGATACTTAATTTCTAATTTATGCATGATTAGCAATGTAGAACACATACAACCTGTTTGATCATTAATATAACTTGGTAATTAGTGTAAGAACATGTCTAAACATGTTCAACCCGACAATTTACTGTTTAGACCCGGTTTGGAACCGAAAGTCGCAAAGCTTTGTCTTCAGTTCTGACCCGTTTTGGTATGTTTTAGAAATACCTTAGAGCTTCATTTGGACCAGGTTACATGCTAGTATAACCCTCTGTGATTATACACCATGGTTCATTAGTTAACCAATTAATGCGCATGATTCCGTTAATTGCTCATATGTTGACCATTATGCCCTTTTCACCTTAAAACGTGATTTTTGAAAATGTACAAGTGTAGAAACCTTAGTTACTGATATATAAACTTGTATGCAAAGTTTGACATCAGTTTGAGGTGTAGATTGAGAGTTATGCTCATTAGCGTAATTAAGAAGCTTTATGTTAATTAAATGGCGTAATTAGCATATAGCCTAGTTAAGCCTATTTTGGGATTTTGGGATTTTTGAAGATTTTTAATTAATTGTAGGCTTAATCCGGTAATTGTCGGTTTTGCCCTTACGGGCCATAAAATGAGTTTTACATATCTAATCGACTCCAAACCTTTTTCTACTGATCTTAAATGATAAATAAATTATTTTAAGCCTTCTGGAATAAATAAAATATCAGCTTTAAGTATCGAACCCAGAAATGGCTTCTAATCGCCTTATTAAGCGTTTTTAACGCATAGTATGTACTAAAACTATTTTAAACATACAAGGGTTGATACCTACTGATATTTTAGGTAAATTATAATATTTTAACAGTAAGTAAATGTTGTTTAACTCAGAATTCAGTTTTGAGCTTTACGGCTTATGTGAAATTACCAAAATGCCCCTACGGTGCATAGTTTGGTTATAATTGATAAATTTCACATATATACTTTACCCTACTGTTATAACTTAGTAAACTAAGTATTTTTGCTGATTATATCAGACCTGTAACTCAGGTTAATACTTAGACTCTTTTATAACCTTGAAAATGACCAAACTACCCCTACGAGGCATAGTTTGTGTTTATTTTCGTTTCGGGCATAATAAAAGACATCTTACTGATGTCACAACATATTTGAAGCATATTAACTTAGGAAACCTGTATATGGCTCTAATAATTACCCGTTACGCTTATTACGCGTTCGGTTCGGTTTATGTAACTAGTTTGCATAAATTAGCCGAAACGGGTCAAACCTTATCGGTTTTATCTCAAAATCCAGAATGTGTATGAAATACCCATATTAAGCAAGTCTCTTAACTTGTCGGGTCTAAATCACATCCTATCCGGTCTTCGCTTAATCGTGCGTACGAACCGTATCTTTGAAACTAACCGGTCTAAGCTTAAGCTTAACTAAAGACCCGTTAGGATTCTAATAGGTTATTATAAAACCTTCGTTCCAGATTAGGAGTACCAGTAAAAGCTACTTGCGTTTGCTTATTGCGATTTATACTTTGCTCAGGTAAATACTTTTAACTTATTTTCCCTATACGGGCTTGGGTTACGGTATATAAAATACCGCTTGGTCGGGCATCAAATCTTCCATCGTTTGGTGGTTAATTGAATAATTTGATCGGCCCGTTTAAATCGTCTTGTTTACTTAAAGCCTTTGGGGGGTTAATGACCATGTCCCGGATATCCCTGGCATCATTTTACGAAATGGCCACGACTTAAGCGCGGGGTGTAGGCGTACACCCGTCAGTGCACAAAAGAATAATGTGGTGTGTCTATTGATCTTTAACCCGGACACGATCCGGGCTACTAAACGCATAAGGAACATGTAATTCATTCACAAGATTATATATTTAAATAATTCTCCCAAGTTATAAATTGTTTATGCCACGTGCATCCAAATCAATTTTTAATCATTTTCCAAAATAAGTCAGTTGATTGTATTTACCAGTGTAAACTGACGTATTTTCCCAAAAAGATTAAATGCAGGTACTAAGCGTAATTGGCTGGGATTTCTCCTTAGCATCAATAGAAGTCTCGCAAGCTTAAGATGCCTAAAGTCTGTTGAACTATTGTTTCTTATTTTCGATCCATCTATGGATAAACTTTCAACTGTTTGTGATACACGATATTACAACATTTTATTCGGTTGAAATGTATCTTTAAATTGCTTCCGCTGTGCATATTAAATATTGTGTTGTTTGACTATTATGTTGCCAACCACGTCACGATACTCCCCATCGGGCCCACCGGTGACACGTGGAAATTCGGGGTGTGACAGGTTGGTATCAGAGCCAACATTGAGTGAATTAAACACTAGCCTTTTGTGTTTAATCTCAATAACACAATTGCACATATCTAAACTTTCGAGTCTAGACAAATAACATAGGACAATTTCTACCTTGTTTGGTTTTAGTTTTGTCCTTTATTTTATATATATGGTTGTTGTTATCTCATGTTGTATTGACAGGATTAAAAATGCCGCCAAGATTCTTCCGAAGAAGAGGAAGAGGAAAGGGGCCAATCACCGCCCCCAATGACAACGAAGCAGGACCTTCGCATGTGCGAGCTCCTTCTACCACCGAGAGTGATGATCCTCGACAGAACCAGAGGAACCTCTTCGAGCTGGCTAGACTGTCGGTTTCACACAATTCAACACCTCCTGTTCATAACCCTTATGGGCCACAGCCGGAGTATGAGCCCAATAACCCTCAACCTTCCTACATACCTTTACAGCGATCTTTATCGCACCACTCCTTTGGTGACCCTACACCTGTTTTCAGGGGCCGGTTTAACCCGGCAGATTTTATACAAGAACAAGTGGGTTTTAACCCATTGGGACCAGAGGATCACTTCTCGGGAGACAACGCTATGGATATGGACGAGGACACGGATCCCGTCGAACCTTCTAGTGGTACACCGAACCATCCCATAGAAATCTCGGATGGTTCATCTTTTCACGGATCACCCTACCATGGTCTGGATAGTTACATGGCGCGATTTAACCAGCACGAGTGGTACTTTACACCCTCGCACCATTCGTCGCCTCATCAGCAGCAGCAGCAGCAGGATCCCTCTGTGGATTCTCGATTCGTGGCAGTTACGCCACCACCTCCACCGCCACCAGTTCAGCCGGCAGCTCCGCAACCGCCGAGGCGTAGGAGAACCGGAGCGCGGATGTCCGCGCGAGGAGGAGATTTCCATTTTAGCTCTCCTCGACAATCAAGTGGCAGTCATTATCCGCCACTTCAAGAAGATCCACAAATGGGTGGACCTTCACACCCAGTTGCACCGCAACCACCACCAATGGGTTTTGATAACCCGATTCCAGCATACACGGGTTCTATGGCGTACAACCCGTTTGAACAACCAGCTCACACCAACTACGGTTACGCTGAAGCCGACCCGTACTTGGTAGCGTCTAATTACAACGCCTTTAACCCGGAAGGACAGTATGGAGCTCCGTGGGGAGTAGGGTACCCGACTCATGGGTACCAAATACCTAATAGACCTATTATTCGGACGCAATCGCAGCCGCCAAGGTTCTCCCCACCAGAGCGTGAAGAAATTCTGCAAAGGCTGGACCAAGTAGAGCGAGACTTCCACAGAGACCGCAGGGAGAGACAAAGCTTCTTCCAAGGATTGACAAGCTTGATCAAAGGGAAGAGCAAGAAGGACCACTGAATCCTTCTAATTGTTGTTGAGCCCCTGCGTGGGCCAGTCTTGCTGTATAAACCCCTGCGTAGGTATGCTTGTTTGTTTTGACCCCTGCGTGGGTCTATCTTTCTGTTAACCCTACGAGGGTATATTATTGTTTAAGTCCCTGCGTGGACTATTATGTTATTTGTGTAATTCCCTACGTGGACTATTATGATGTTTGTTGTTAAACCCCTGCGTGGGTAAATTTGTTTATTTAAAAAGTCCCATTTAGGGCGACGTGTAACCTTTTAATAAGTTAATGGAATGTAAGTTTATAAATTTCATTTTTGCTATTATCTGCATAAATATATTATATGAAATAAATAAATCAAAATCATTCCTTTTGATAAAAATCTGCCTATTAAACATTGAATAAGAATCTTAAGAGTGAAACCTAGCCTGAGTGTCATTATGAAGACCTGGCCGTGATGGTAAGACCTGTTTAAAAGATTCGTATCCCTGTTAACATCTGAAAATATGTTAACACTCCTGGCAGACGTGATTCATTAAAATCACACACGTCATTCTTATTATTGGATTCTTCAAAAGATTCCTAACCCAATTTAATGATCTCTGAATCATGGGTTTAGATCATCAATTGAGATGATCATATTTTGACCATACGTGGTAATATAGCGCCTACGGGCCCTGCTCATTTCCATATGAGCCAAAAGACAGTGGTAGCGATGACTCCTTGTCAGATAAAGGTAATGAACTAGGTTCAAACCTTCATGCTTTGATTCTCTGAAATCATAGCTTATAATTTATAAATGTCCTTGTGACTAGGCCTGTTGTGCCAGTATACCTTCATGTTTTGATTCTCTGAAATCATAGCTTATAATTTAAAATGTCCTTGTGACTAGGCCTTTTGTGCCACAAATAAAACTGTTATTGTTTTATAATTAGGATAAATTATAATAGAAATCCTAAATAAATATGATTAATAAATTAACCAAATATGGTCTCTGTTTACCATGGTTAATGAATCACCCTAAGGGGCAATTCCATAATAAACTCCCAAATAAACTATTGTCCTTGTTTTCTGTAACAGTTCAATTAAAATGGCTAACTCAGACGAAATTAATAGCCATCCAGTGGAGAATATTGATAATGCCCGAGTTCATTTAACGGGTGCTGAATTGAAAGCGTTGGTAGACGACGCAGTTACAAAAGCCTTAGAGCGGCAGTACGAAGAGTATAGTGGGACTCTGAGTAGGACCCTATCTACGCCGCATTCGAAGCCACCTTCCAAGAAGGAAGAACCCAAGAAAGATGATGATAGACTTTCCTCAAACCACCACAGTGCTCCATCTCAGCAGGTTGTACTAAACCAAGAACCCCGTAGTAAGGGTTGCTCCTATAAATACTTTGTTTCATGCAAGCCCAGGGATTTCACTGGGGAAAAGGGAGCCATTGACTGCATGACGTGGTTAGACGAGATGGACACGATAGTGGATATCAGCGGGTGCGCTGAGAGGGATATAGTCAAGTTTGTGTCGCAATCTTTTAAAGGCGAAGCTTTAGCATGGTGGAGATCACTGATTCAAGCCACCGGAAAAATCCCATTGTACAACATGTCATGGGATCAATTTTTTGCCCTCATCAGGGAAAATTACTGCCCCCAGCATGAGGTTGAGAAGATAGAGTTTGATTTTCTATCGTTGGTGATGACAAACCTTGACTGTCAAGCTTACCTCACGAGCTTCAACACAATGTCCCGGTTGGTTCCATATTTGGTAACCCCGGAACCAAAAAGAATAGCTCGTTTTATCGGTGGTTTAGCCCCAGAAATTAAGGCAAGCGTGAAGGCTTCTCGGCCAGCTACTTTCAGATCTGTAGCTGACATATCTCTGTCCCTCACTCTGGATGCGGTCAGACAAAGATCGCTGAGGAACAAAGATGCTGAGAAGAGAAAACGTGAAGATGATAATTCACGGAGGTCGAGCAAGAAGCACCGTGGAAATGGTGACAACAAGAGGGGGTCTGAGTCAAGGAAAGATGGGCACCAGTTTGGTGAAAAGCCCAAATGCAAGATTTGCAAGAAACAGCACTTTGGAAAGTGCAGACTCGATTCGAACTCGCAAACTCAGTCAAGAACGTTTGCTTGCGGGATATGCAAGTCTAAGGATCACAAGACCTTAGATTGTAAAAAGCTGAAAGATGCAACTTGCTACAGCTATTATGAGAAAGGGCACATTAAAACCAACTGCCCTAAATACGCCAAGAAGCCTGAAGAGGCCAAGAAGACAAATGCTAGAGTCTTTAGAATGGATGCGAAGGAGGCTGTGCAAGACGATAACGTGATCACATGTACTTTCCTTGTAAATGATGTTTATGCAAGAGTACTCTTTGATTTAGGCGCTGATAAGTCTTTCGTAGATCATAAATTTTGCAAATTGCTGAATTTACCTGTCAAAACCTTGAGTATAAATTATGAGGTAGAGTTAGCAGATGGCACCTTAGAAACCGTCTCAACTGTGTTAGATGGATGTGTTATATCCATTAAGAACCACTCTTTTCCTCTGTCTCTACTTCCCTTTAAGTTGGCCGGTTTTGACATAGTTTTGGGTATGGACTGGTTATCTCATAACCAGGCCCAAATCGTCTGCAACAGAAAGCAAGTGGTGATAAAGACTCCGTCTGGTGAATCACTTACCATTCGGGGAGATACCCAGTATGGGCTGCCTGAGCAAGTGACTATGCTCAAGGCTTCAAAGTGTTTAAAGAAGGGGTGTGTCATCTACATGGCACAAGTGATTATTGATGAGCCTAAAACGAAGATAGAAGACATCCCAGTCATTTCTGAATACCCAGAAGTTTTTCCTGAAGAACTACCTGGTTTACCACCAGATAGACAAGTCGAATTCAGAATTGACATCATCCCTGGGGCAGCACCAGTTGCTAGAGCACCGTATAGGCTGGCACCAACAGAAATGAGGGAATTGAGAACACAACTGGATGAATTGCTAGCTAAAGGTTTCATTAAACCTAGTTCATCTCCTTGGGGAGCACCAGTCTTGTTTGTCAAGAAGAAGGATGGATCGATGCGTCTGTGCATCGATTATCGTGAGCTTAACAAGGTCACGATCAAGAATAGATATCCTTTGCCCAGGATCAACGATTTGTTCGATCAATTGCAAGGAGAAAGTTATTTCTCGAAGATTGACTTAAGGTCAGGCTACCACCAACTAAAGGTTAGAGATGAAGACGTACATAAAACTGCATTTAGGACTCGTTATGGTCATTACGAGTTCCTAGTGATGCCTTTTGGGCATACTAATGCACCTGCCGCATTCATGGATCTCATGAATCGCATTTGCAAGCCTTACTTAGACAAATTCATCATCGTTTTCATCGACGACATTCTTATTTACTCGAAGAACCAAGCTGGCCATGAGAAACACCTTCGTTGTATTCTCAAACTTCTACATCATGAGAAACTCTACGCAAAATTTTCCAAGTGTGAGTTTTGGCTTCGAGAAGTCCAGTTCCTTGGACATGTGGTGAGTGAGCGTGGTATCCAAGTGGATCCCGCTAAAGTAGAAGCAGTTATGAACTGGCAAGAGCCAAAGATGCCTACAGAGATTCGTAGCTTCCTGGGATTGGCAGGATATTACAGGCGTTTCATTGAAAATTTTTCAAGGATTGCTGCACCCCTAACTTCCTTGACTAAGAAGAAAGTAAAGTTCGTTTGGGGCCCTAAACAGCAAGAATCCTTTTATATCCTTAAACAGAAGTTAAGCAATGCTCCTGTATTGACGTTACCTGATGGGATCGAAGAATTTGTAGTTTATTGTGATGCATCACACACCGGCATGGGGTGTGTGCTTATGCAGAAAAGCAAGGTTATTGCCTATGCATCACGTCAATTAAAGGTGCATGAAAAGAATTACACCACCCACGACTTGGAGTTGGGTGACGTTGTATTCGCACTAAAACTGTGGAGGCATTATTTATATGGGATCAAATGTGTGATCTATTCTGATCACAAGAGCCTTCAGCACCTGTTTAATCAGAAGGATTTAAACATGAGGCAACTCCGTTGGATGGAGACTTTAAATGATTATGATTGTGAAATCAGATACCATCCCAGCAAGGCGAATGTAGTCGCCGATGCCTTGAGTCGAAAGGAAAGGGTGAAACCCATCCGAATCAATGCCAAGAGCATTGAAATAAAGAACAGTTTGACGGAAAGGTTGTTAGCTGCACAGAAGGAAGCTGTGTTGGAAGCTAACTATCCTAATGAAAATTTATCTCTTGGCAAAGACAGGATTCTGAGATTGAATGGACGAATATGGGTTCCAATTTATGGAGGACTTCGAGATGTTATCCTCCAGGAAGCCCATAGTTCCAAATATTTCGTTCATCCTGGAGCTGATAAGATGTACCAGGATCTAAGGGCAAACTATTGGTGGATAGGCTTGAAAAAGTCTGTAGCCACCTATGTAGCTAAATGCTTGACATGTGCGCAAGTCAAAGCCGAGCATCAGAAACCGTCAGGTTTGCTACAACAGCCTGAGCTTCCTACGTGGAAGTGGGAAATGGTAACCATGGATTTTATCACCAAGTTACCTAAGACAAGGAAAGGAAATGATACAATATGGGTTATAGTTGACAGACTGACTAAGTCAGCACATTTCCTACCCATTAAGGAGACTTACAGCTCCGACATGTTAGCCCAGTTATACGTGGATAAGATTGTAGCCTTACATGGCATACCTGTGTCTATTATCTCTGACAGAGATACTAGATACACGTCACATTTTTGGAAGAGTTTCCAACAATCTTTGGGCACACGTTTAAATTTCAGTACGGTTTACCACCCTCGGACTGACAGACAGAGTGAGCGTACCATCCAAACATTGGAAGACATGCTACGTGCATGTGTAATTGATTTAGGTGGTAGTTGGGATAACCAGCTACCCTTGATTGAATTCTCCTACAACAATAGCTACCATACCAGCATCAAGGCTGCGCCTTTTGAGGCCTTATACGGTAGAAAGTGTAGAATGCCTGTTTGTTGGGCGAAAGTTGGAGATGTCCAATTATCAGGACCAGAGATAGTCTTTGAAACGACGGACAAGATTGTCCAGATTCGTGACCGTCTCAAAGATGCCCGAGATAGGCAGAAGAGTTACGCAGATCCAAAGCGTAAATCCTTTCACTTCGAAGTAGGTGACAAGGTATTGCTTAAAGTATCACCCTGGAAGGGGGTGATGCGATTTGGTAAGAAAGGCAAGCTAAGCCCGAGATACATAGGACCTTTCGAGGTTATCGAACGTGTCGGGTCAGTTGCCTATAAATTAAACTTACCTGAAGAGCTCAATGGAATTCACAATGTGTTCCACATCTGCAATCTAAAGAAGTGCTTCGCTGATGAATCACTGGTCATACCACATACAGATGTGCATATAGATGAGAGCTTAAATTTGTGGAAAAACCATTATCAATTGAAGATCGACAGGTTAAGAAGCTTCGGAGGAAGCATGTACCTATTGTAAAGGTCAAATGGGATGCCCGTAGAGGACCCGAATATACGTGGGAGGTTGAGTCCACGATGAAAGAAAAGTACCCTTATTTATTTCAGTAAATCTCGGGGTCGAGATTTCTTTTAAGGGGGTGAGGATGTAACACCTCGAAAATTCACGTCCTATAATGTGTTGACACGTGTCATATGTTTGAACGTGTGAAAGAATGTTATGAAAGGATTAAAGTTGACAATCATGGAAAGTATGTGAATATACGAATTCTAAATGTCAACAGTGAATAAATATATTGTACATTAACCCTACATGATGTTTATAGCATCAAACGAATAAATCATGGATCATGCGAAGCTAAAAGTGAGAGATTACAAACTACAGGGGTTAAATGTGTCAACATGTTTAAGTTATACCTCTGAGTGACCTTTTGACAAACCCGAAGCTTTGTAACTGTTAATTATGCTCACTAGAATGCACGATATAAATTTCATAAAGTTTCGTTATCGTATGAGAAAGTTATGATCAAATTCGTAAACAAGGGGTTAAAGCGTTAACATTGAAAGTTATGACTTTTCGGGTTAACCAGAAATGTCCAGGGACTTGGCAAAGTGAGTACAAGTCTTAAGGCCCTTGTAGATAAATAAGAAGGGGTCAAAGTGCAAAAATATAAGCTAGTTGACCTTTCGAAGAGCCAAGGGACAAAGATGTGGAAACTAGAAAATGCATAATCTGATTTCGAGACTCAGGCGGGCCGCGTAAGTGACCTTAAGGTCTTACGCGGGCCGCGTCAGACCATCAGATGCAGAAAAAGAAGACAGCAGCCTGTAATCGCGCATAACCGACCCAAAACAGATATTTTCACATTGTGGGCGACCCCTAAACAGTTCCTAGAGCACTAGGGACACTTGTGGGTAAGTTATGGTCAGTGGTAGCCTTAGATGTCAACAATCCATGGTGATTAAATCACTATATAAGGCCAAGGTTGCAACCAAGTTCTTCACACCTTCCATCTGCACATTGGAGCATTTATGGAGCTAAGGACTTCTCTCTAAGCTTCACATTTCGTGCATAGGACTTCAGTAAGTTTGCTAATCCTTCCTTAGTTAAGTTGTTGCTTAGTTATAGCTTAAAAGTCAAACCGTCGTAATTAACGGTTGACTTTAAGATTAATCACTGATGGTCCAGTGATTAGTCGAATTGAAAGTAGTTATAAGTTGGTAATTATGTGGGTAATAAACCCTTAAAAGGGTTCCCCCTGATTCCCACTCTAACTAGGTCAAATGTCGGGTCAAACTTGTTAATAAAAAGTCAACAGGATACTTAATTTCTAATTTATGCATGATTAGCAATGTAGAACACATACAACCTGTTTGATCATTAATATAACTTGGTAATTAGTGTAAGAACATGTCTAAACATGTTCAACCCGACAATTTACTGTTTAGACCCGGTTCGGAACCGAAAGTCGCAAAGCTTTGACTTTTGCTTTGACTTCAGTTCTGACCCGTTTTGGTATGTTTTAGAAATACCTTAGAGCTTTATTTGGACCAGGTTACATGCTAGTATAACCCTCTATGATTATACACCATGGTTCATTAGTTAACTAATTAATGCGCATGATTCCGTTAATTGCTCATATGTTGACCATTATGCCCTTTTCACCTTAAAACGTGATTTTTGAAAATGTAAAAGTGTAGAAACCTTAGTTACTGATATATAAACTTGTATGCAATGTTTGACATCAGTTTGAGGTGTAGATTGAGAGTTATGCTCATTAGCGTAATTAAGAAGCTTTATGTTAATTAAACGACGTAATTAGCGTATATCCTAGTTAAGCCTACTTTTTTATATCAAACTTATTACCCACTGATGTAATATATTATTTTGAGATTTTTGAAGATTTTTAATTAATTTTAGGCTGAGCATAACTAATAGTCGTAGGCTTAATCCGGTAATTGTTGGTTTTGCCCTTACGGGCCATAAAATGAGTTTTACATATCTAATAGACTCCAAACCTTTTGCTACTGATCTGAAATGATAAATAAATTATTTTAAGCCTTCTGGAATAAATAAAATATCAGCTTTAAGTATCGAACCCGGAAATGGCTTCTAATCGCCTTATTAAGCGTTTTTAACGCATAGTATGTACTAAAACTATTTTAAACATACAAGGGTTGATACCTACTGATATTTTAGGTAAATTATAATATTTTAATAGTAAGCAAAAGTTGTTTAACTTAGACTTCAGTTTTGAGCTTTACGGCTTATGTGAAATTACCAAAATGCCCCTACGGTGCATAGTTTGGTTATAATTGATAAATTTCACATATATACTTTACCCTACTGTTATAACTTAGTAAACTAAGTATTTTTGCTGATTATATCAGACCTGTAACTCAGGTTAATACTTAGACTCTTTTATAACCTTGAAAATGACCAAACTACCCCTACGAGGCATAGTTTGTGTTTATTTTCGTTTCGGGCATAATAAAAGACATCTTACTGATGTCACAACATATTTGAAGCATATTAACTTAGGAAACCTGTATATGGCTCTAATAATTACCCGTTACGCTTATTACGCGTTCGGTTCGGTTTATGTAACTAGTTTGCATAAATTAGCCGAAACGGGTCAAACCTTATCGGTTTTATCTCAAAATCCAGAATGTGTATGAAATACCCATATTAAGCAAGTCTCTTAACTTGTCGGGTCTAAATCACATCCTATCCGGTCTTCGCTTAATCGTGCGTACGAACCGTATCTTTGAAACTGACCGGTCTAAGCTTAAGCTTAACTAAAGACCCGTTAGGATTCTAATAGGTTATTATAAACCTTCGTTCCAGATTAGGAGTACCAGTAAAAGCTACATGCGTTTGCTTATTGCGATTTATACTTTGCTCAGGTAAATACTTTTAACTTATTTTCCCTATACGGGCTTGGGTTACGGTATATAAAATACCGCTTGGTCGGGCATCAAATTTTCCATCGTTTGGTGGTTAATTGAATAATTTGATCGGCCCGTTTAAATCGTCTTGTTTACTTAAAGCCTTTGGGGGGTTAATGACCATGTCCCGGAGATCCCTGGCGTCATTTTACGAAATGGCCACGACTTAAGCGCGGGGTGTAGGCGTACACCAGTCAGTGCACAAAAGAATAATGTGGTGTGTCTATTGGTCTTTAACCCGGACACGATCCGGGCTACTAAACGCATAAGGAACGTGTAATTCATTCACAAGATTATATATTTAAATAATTCTCCCAAGTTATAAATTGTTTATACCACGTGCATCCAAATCAATTTTTAATCATTTTCCAAAATAAGTCAGTTGATTGTATTTACCAGTGTAAACTGACGTATTTTCCCAAAAAGATTAAATACAGGTACTAAGCGTAATTGGCTGGGATTTCTCCTTAGCATCAATAGAAGTCTCGCAAGCTTAAGATGCCTAAAGTCTGTTGAACTACTGTTTCTTATTTTCGATCCATCTATGGATAAACTTTCAACTGTTTGTGATACACGATATTACAACATTTTATTCGGTTGAAATGTATCTTTAAATTTCTTCCGCTGTGCATATTAAATATTGTGTTGTTTGACTATTATGTTGCCAACCACGTCATGATACTCCCCACCGGGCCCACCGGTGACACGTGGAAATTCGGGGTGTGACACCAGCTCATGATCCTCTACCTGAGCCTTCACCTGCTGATGTACCAGTTGTTGCACCACCTTTACCTGACCCGATCCCTGTGCTTGTTGATCGTGGTCCTTTTGTTGCCCAGGTTGACCCCAGATATGCATTCACCCACAATGGGTGGATTGAGGACGATGACGACTTTCCTCCTTTTGTTAGACCTGTTACTCCCCCACCTGCACCTGCACCTGTACATGCACCCGTTGATACCGCTCCGTTTCACCCACATGTGTCTGACATTCACCGTATAGATCTACCGGTCACGTGCCTACATGATATCCCTCCTCCCCGTCTAGGGGAAGGACCATCGAGTTAGCAGCCAGGCATATACCTTTTGTGTCAGCAGCTGATCCTTTCATGCCACAGTTTACACACACTGCTCCTTTTGTTTCTGCACCATAGGGCGACCACTTATTTGGTTTCTGCCCAACACGATGCCTGTTTCTGATCCATATCATCCCTTCCACATTGGTTATACGAGAGATGATCTGCTTTTGTCCTTACAGCTCCAACAGGAGTTGTTGTGTCGCAGAGTCATGGATCTTGAGAGGATCCCACGTCCTCCACCTTGCCCTTGTCAGTAACCATTTGCGACACCACCCGCTCCTCTCCTGCCATACCCAAATTTTGATGTCAGTTTTCTTACTATGGAGTAGCAGGTTAGCTACCTGTTGCGTATCGTTCATGCACTTGAGGAGGATTTAGCGCATTTGTGCAGGTTTCTTTTCGTTCCTCCACCTCCTCCTCCTCCACCATCAGCATAGAGGTTTTTGGTTTGATGCAGGTATCATACTTTTGGTGAGAGTGTAGCTATTGAGCCCAGATTGTGCAGCCCTTTTGAAGACCACATTTTGACTTTTGACTCTTGACTGTTGTAGTTTGATAGACGATTCGGACAAGGGTGATGTGACCCTTAGTCTCTTTTTGATGTATGGTACATTGTAGAATATGTAAAACTGTACTTGTGGTCTTGATATATGAAAGCTCAATCACAACATTCTTATTATATACGTTGTTGGATTACTGGTTTGTGTTATGACATGGGATGTTATGTGTTTACTTGTGTTGATAAATGGTATTACAAATGCATGTTACGTACTTATTATACTTATTATGACCTGACCAACGCAAACTTCTTATAGAAGATGCCTCCACGAAGAGAGACTCGTTTGCCCACTACAGAGACTGAGTTACAAGCACAGATTTCACGAGCTATAGCACAACACGAGGCCTTACTCTCCGAGCATAGCGGAGGTACCTCTGGAAGCAACCCACCTCATGGTAATGTTTAAGTCACTAAGGACACATTACATTACATTTGGATAATCCATGTGCGATCGCTAATGCTTTATGTGAATGATGTTACTTGTACAGGCTGTACCTATAAGCAGTTTCTAGACTGTAAGCCATTGAATTTTGACGGCACCGGGGGTGCTGTAGCTTTTGTCAGATGGATGGAGAAGACTGATTCTATGATAAGGATGAGAAAGTGTGCTCCTGAACACCAAGTCACCTACATCTCAGGACTCTTTCTAGATGATGCTTTATCCTGGTGGAATCTCCAAGTCCAGACCTTGGGAGAAGAAGCTGCATACGCCATGTCATGGGATGAAATGAAGGAGCTCATGAGAAAGAAATACTGTTCCAGGGCCGAAATTCAGAAGTTGGAAACTGAATTCTGGCACCTCAAAATGGATGGTCCCAAGATTGCGGAATATGTGCAGCTCTTTCACGACCTATCTCACGTGGTACCTTATATGGTTGATCCGGAAGTCAAACGCATCGAGCGGTTTATTTGGGGGTTGGCACCTCAAATTATGAGTATGGTGACAACGTCGAAGCCTGCCACAATTACTGAGGCTATCGATCTGAGCGTGTCACTAACTAAAGAAGCTATCAGATTAAACAAGTTTTCGATCTCTGACCAGAAGAAGAAGGAGACTCACGTTGAATCATCCGGTGAGAACAAACGGAAGTTCTCCAACTTTAAGAAAGGTTCCAGCAGTGCGAACAAGAAGGATGAGACAAACGCACCGGCCAAGGCCAAAGGAAAGGGGTATATGGGCACCTTGCCCAAATGTGATGCGTGTCAGTTGCATCACAATGGACGATGCCGAGCTGGAAAATGTGAATCTTGTGGAAGAGTTTGTCACTCGAAAGAAACATGCTGGGTTGGTACTGGCCGTGTTGGTCAAAGGGGTTTTGGTAATGGAAACAACAACCGTGGAGGTAATGGGAATGGAAACCGCCCACAAGGAAATAATGGAGGTAATGGAAACCGTGGTAATATTGGGAATCAAGTTGGGAGTGGAAATCGCAACCAAAACAACAATCAGGGTAATGGAAATGGTAATGGTCGAGGACCAGGTTGTTTTATTTGCGGAGATGTGGGCATTTCAAGCGAGAGTACCCAAAGCTCAATCAAGCACAAGGAAGGGTTTTCAACATCGGAGGGAGGGAAGCACGCCAAGATCCAAATGTGGTCACTAGTACGTTCCCTATCAATCAACGCTTTGCATCTGTACTGTTTGATACTGGTGCCGATTATAGTTTCGTATCGCTAGACTTTAAGAAAATACTTGGGTTGGTAGCTAGTAAGCTAGATATTCCATATTCGATAGAACTAGCCAATGGAAAGCTAGTAGAGGCGAATGAAGTCATTAGAGGTTGCGTGATAGAACTGGGAGAACACGAGTTTTCGCTTGATCTTCTGCCCGTCGAGTTGGGAAGCTTCGACGTGGTAGTGGGGATGGATTGGTTGTTTAGCAACAGAGCAGAGATTGTATGTCACGAGAAGATCATTCGCATTCCGATGGCGGATGGAGAAACGATTATAGTGAATGGAGAGAAGCACGATACGCCTTTGAGGATCATCAGTTGTTTGAAGGCTCGGAAGTGTTTGCAGAAAGGATGTGTTGCCTTCTTGGCGTACATTGTGGATAAAGAAGCCGTTGAGCCGAAGTTAGAAGATATCCCAATTGTGAAAGAATATCCTGAAGTCTTCCCCGAAGACTTGCCAAGACTACCGCCGCAGCGACAAGTCGAGTTCCACATTGATTTAGTACCAGGCGTCGCGCCTGTAGCTAAGGCACCCTATCGACTTGCACCTTTAGAAATGCAGGAGTTGTCGACACAACTTCAGGAGTTGTTAGACAAGGGATTTATCAGACCAAGCTTCTCGCCTTGGGGAGCTCGAGTTTTGTTCGTTAAGAAGAAAGATGGTAGTTTCCACATGTGCATCGACTACCGCGAGCTCAACAAGTTGACTATCAAGAATAGATATCCTTTGCCAAGGATTGATGACCTGTTTGATCAACTACATGGTTCGCGTTTTTACTCCAAGATCGATCTTCGATCAGGTTATCACCAGTTGAGAATACAAGAGGAGAGTATTCCAAACACTGCCTTCAGAACTCGATATGGACATTACGAGTTCCTGGTTATGCCGTTTGGTTTGACAAACGCGCCAGCAGTGTTTATGGATCTGATGAATAGAGTCTGCAAGCCCTATCTCGATAAGTTTATTATCGTGTTTATTGATGACATTTTGATTTATTCAAAAACAAAGGAAGAACATGAGCAACATCTAAGAGATATCTTAGAACTGCTCAAGGAAGAGAAATTGTACGTAAAGTTCTCAAAGTGCGAGTTCTGGTTACGCGAAGTTCAGTTCCTTGGTCACGTGGTTAACGGAGATGGAATTCATATCGATCCCGCAAAGATCGAGGCGATCAAGAACTGGGAGACTCCGAAGACACCAACCGAGATTCGTCAGTTCCTAGGTTTGGCAGGATATTATCGCAGATTTATTGAGGATTTCTCGAAAATCGCTCAACCTTTGACCTCCCTCACACAAAAATACAAGAAGTATGAATGGGGAGACAAGCAAGAAGAAGCTTTCCAGTTGTTAAAGAACAAGCTTTGTGACGCACCAATCTTATCCCTACCCGAAGGCACTGATGACTTCGTGGTATATTGCGAGGCCTCGCGTCAAGGTTTAGGCTGCGTGTTGATGCAGTGACAGAAGGTTATAGCTTATGCTTCGCGCCAGTTGAAGGTTCACGAGAAAAATTACACCACGCACGATTTGGAATTAGGCGCGGTGGTATTTGCAATAAAGATCTGGTGACATTACTTATATGGCACGCGATGCACAATCTTTACTGATCACAAGAGCCTGCATCATATATTTGACCAGAAAGAGCTTAATATGAGACAGCGCCGATGGGTAGAGTTGTTGAACGACTATGATTGTGAGATTAAGTATCACCCAAGGAAGGCGAATGTGGTCGCAGACGCCCTGAGTCGAAAGGAAAGAATCAAGCCCATAAGGGTTAGGGCTTTGGAAATGATTATTCAAACGGACCTCTCATTGCACATTCGT
Source organism: Helianthus tuberosus (assembly GCA_030545235.1). Lineage (NCBI taxonomy): Eukaryota > Viridiplantae > Streptophyta > Magnoliopsida > Asterales > Asteraceae > Helianthus > Helianthus tuberosus. The sequence goes on from CM060394.1 coordinate 105,007,114, forward strand.
GCTGCGCAGAGAGAAGCTCTCAAGAAGGAGAATCTTGTGAATGAATATCTCTATGGGATGGAGAAACAGTTGGTACCAAATGAGGAAGGAACGTTGTGCTTCATGAAATGAATTTGGGTTCCTCTCTTTGGTGGTTTGAGAGACGTTATTTTTGATGAGGCTCACAAGTCACGGTACTCGATCCACCCATGATCGGATAAAATGTACCAAGATCTAAAGGATTTCTACTGGTGGCCAAGATTAAAAGGCGATGTTGCAACATATGTTGGCAAATGTTTGACTTGCGCTAAGGTAAACGCCGAATACCAGAAGCCTTCAGGTCTCTTGCAACAACCTGAAATACCCAGTGGAAATGGGAGCAGATTTCGATGGATTTTATAACGAAGTTTCCAAAGACACCCAGAGGTCATGATACGATTTGGGTAATCGTGGACCGCCTGACCAAATCTGCACACTTTTTGGCAATCAAGGAGAAAGACAACACTAGCAAGCTTGCTGAGCTGTACCTCAGAGAGATTGTCGCACGTCATGGAGTGCCTCTCTCGATTATCTCTGATAGAGATGGAAGATTTGTGTCAAGGATTTGGCAATCCTTCCAAGATGCCTTTGGTTCTCAGTTGAATCTGAGTACTGCCTTTCATCCGCATATAGATGGCCAGAGTGAACGAACGATTCAAACGCTAGAAGATATGTTGCGAGCTTGCGTAATGGATTTGGGTGGTAGTTGGGACACTCACTTACCCTTGGTAGAATTCTCGTACAACAACAGTTATCATGCAAGCATATAAGCCGCACCGTTTGAAGTACTATATGGACGCAAGTGTCGATCACCGTTATGCTGGGCAGATGCGGGTGATAGACAGCTTATTGGTCTTGAATTGGTCCAAGAGACGACAGACAAGATTATACAGATCCGAGAGCGCATCAAGGCGGCTCGCCGTCGTCAAAAGAGCTATGCGGACAAAAGGAGGAAACCTTTGGAATTTCAAGTGGGAGATATGGTTTTGTTAAAGGTTTCACCCTGGAAGGGTGTAGCACGCCTTGGGAAGCGTGGGAAGTTGAACCCAAGATACATTGGACCATTCAAAATCCTGGAGAGGATTGGTCTTGTAGCTTACAAGTTGGATCTACCCGTAGAACTAAATAGCGTTCATAATACATTTCATGTATCAAATCTGAAAAAGAGTCCAACTCAAGAAACAGTTGTCATTCCTGCCGACGAAGTTCATATTGATGACACACTCCACTTTACTGAAGAACCTGTTGAGGTTACTGATTGGAAGGTTAACAAGGCGCGAAGGAGTAGTGTCAAACTCGTCAAGGTTCGTTGGAACGCGCGACACGGCCCATAATTTACATGGGGGCGTGAAGATCACATGAAAGCAAAATACCCACATTTGTTCCCCAAGACCCCTGCATCTAGTAGCAGAACTAAAATTTCGAGACGAAATTTTCTTAACAGGGGGAGAATATGACAACCCTCATAAATCCAGGTATCTGTACAATTAATTAATATTGATTTGTGCTTAATGACTGTGCTTAATTACAACTGATGACTTAAACTATTTTCTGATTTCTACATCAAACATACATGTGCATCACATATTACATAACGTCATTACATTGTCACATGCAAACTTTATTGACATACATGATGCACAAAGCACATAAAGCACAGTTAGCAGATAACTCAGAAATATGCTGACAATTTCAGTACATAGACAGACAGTTTTTTGAGACCCCGTAAGGGCCAGAGACAAAGTACTACACTAGTATGGTGTGTAGGGAAGTAAGGACCATAAAACTACGTCACTAGGTGATAGTCTAAGTGCCAGAAAGTGCCTAAAACCCACATAAACTGCAAAATTCTGCATATTTAAGCAAAATTCAGCTTCTTAACAAGCTAGTAATGTGCAAAAATATGGCAAAATGGTCCTGTATGCTTTCCTAAGTGTCGGGAATTAAAAGTGTCACAAAAGGGTACTTAATGAACACTAAACGGAATAACTTGACACTTTAACGAACCGGCAACTAACCAAACAACCGGACATTGCCCGGAACACCAAAATTACACTAGAAGCATTGTTTTAATGTTTTTAAGCTAGTTATGGTTCCCGAACACCCTAACACACTATACAATGCATCATACACATAAACACTAGACTTTACGCTTAACCTCCAACTAATTAACATAATTTACCATCAAAACTTACACATAACCCCCCCCCCCCCTCATGTTTACAGTCACAAGAAGTGGCCCCACTCCCAAATCTTCTCTTGATTCCCCTAAATCTCAATTGATTTTGCTTAGATTGCATAAGATTATGCTTGTACTATTAAAGACATAAGACCCAATGGATAATAGGATTATGTGGTTATAAGAACACTTGAGCACTTCATCTTCATCACACCACATCTCTTCTCCTCTCTCCCTCTCCTCTCGGTCGAACATAGTGCCACCACCACCACCGTTTTTCATCCATCATCCAACCATTCCAAGGTCACTACTTGATGTAAGAAGTGTGACAACTGTCACTCTCCCGTACATTCCGTACACTAATTGAACAATAATATGTGCTTTAATAACTGTGCATGATCTAGTTTACAAGACAAATGAATTCCTGATTACTGTTATATACGTACAATGGCATTTCATGATTACCGTTGCTACATGCAACATGATATAGTTCTAATGATGCACAGAACAGAATTGGCACCATTACCAGACAAACTAAAAATGCTGACGAAGTTCAGTACATAGGCAGACAATGTTTTGAGGCCCAGTATGAGCCAGAGACTACGTATTACACTAGTATTGTCTGTAGGGAAGTAAGGACCACAAAACTGCATTCCTAAGTGATATTTTAAGTGCCGGGAAGTGCCTAAAACTCACCCAAAGTGTAGAATTCTGCATAATTCAGCAAAAATCAGCTTTTTAACAAGCTAGTTTTATGTAAAAATATGACTAAATGGTCCTGAATGCTTTCCTAAGTGTCGGGAATTAAAAGTGTCACAAAAGGGTACATAAAGAACACTAAACGGTATAGTTTGACACTTTAACAAACCGGTATCTAACCGAACAATCAGACATTACCCGAAACACCAAAATTATACAAGAAGCACTGTTTTATTATTTCTGAGCTAGTTAGGATCCCCGAACACCCTAACACCCACTAAAAATACCAAGTAACTAACACTTATAACTAATACTTGGATTTGGACCTTAATTTAACTAGATGGTTGGAATTTACACTAAGACCCCCCCCCCCCCCATATATAAGTGGACGGTCACAAGTGACCCCACCATGATCTTCCATGATCTCGCAAGATCTCCATAAATCTTCCATGATCTTGCTTGGATTCTCTAAGATTTCTTAAGATCTTGTCATATAAACTAATGGATATAAGGAGCTCTAGAGTTCATTCAACTTCACACCACACTTCATCTCCCTCCTCTCTTCCTCCCATTCGGAGGAGATCAACAACACACACCACCACCATTATCAACTCACTTCCATCCATTCCAAGGTCTTTACATGATGTTAGAAGGTGTTTAATGAAGCTTGGTGCTCTTGTATCTTAAAGGACCTTCATCATTTGCTATTATCCTCCACTTTTGTCATCATCAACATCAAGTGTTCTTCCCTAGCCTTGTGCTAGTTGTAAGACTCTCATGATCCTTATTTACTTCATATTTAGTTGGTTAAAAGATGTATTATGTTGTAAATCATAAGAATCCTAAAGAACATAATCTTGAATCTTGAACATAAGCTTAACATATGATGAAATATGGATGAAACTATGTTGTTTAGTGTATGAATGATACTTGATTGTTATTTTCTTGAGATTATGACGTTGATCATCATAAGGAGCTTGCTAGGTTGTGATTAAACACATGATCTAGCAAGTGAGAGGATGATTATGTGATGAAAAGAGATTATCATCCTCATGTGTAAGCATGAACTTGAAAATAAAACGATTTCTTGGAAAATAATAATCAAGTGAGTTGACAAACTTATAGATCTAAGATTTATGAGTGGTTTTCCAACAAGAACCAAGCTCAAAATATGATTTTTAGAAGATCATGGTTCTTACTTAAACTTACACTATTTTTTGTGATAAAATAAGTGTAGAAACACTAAAGAAACAAGAAGATTTCATAAAGAAACGTTTTTGTAGAACATGTTTACAAGTTGTAAACATCCAAGTCTTTCAAGAATGAGATTTTTAAAGAAGTATACACACTTTAAAGGGTAACTAAACCTACTAAAAACACTACCAAGTTACTACAAGTTTTTGTGAAAGATCAAGTTCATGTTGTTATGTAAATTCTATAGTTTTTGCACTTGGTAAGTGTAAGTTGTTTAGGGATTGTTTGTTGATTGTTTATGATGATTTTTGAAAAGAAAACGATATGCTTAAATAGCATGGACTCCTCCATTTTTAGACGAAACTATGGCAAAATTTTCTAAAAATATAAACACTTAGAAAAATATTTTCTAATAAATATTTACATGTGTATTTTGATCATAAGTTTTCAATATAAACTTTGCCATAATTTTTGTAACAAAAATACAAATATTGGAGGTTGGTTTTTGTAAATAAAAATGGGAGAATATATATTTAGAATATATATATATATATATATATATATATATATATATATATGAAAGACACTTGTGTGAATATTTGTATACGTTGTAAAATAGTTATATTATTTGAGGGTAAAATAATATAGCTTAACAAAATACCATGAAGTTTACTATCCAAAATAATACCAAAAATCACAAAGGGATAAATATATAAGTTGCACACTTAATATTGTGAAATCAAACGCAAGAACGTAACTTACAAAATATTTCGGAAAATACCGTTATAAATATGTTTTTGGTAAATATTATTTTGGACACAAGAAATGAAAATATGATTTTCGCTATTATTAAAAAGTATATCATAATTTCGACAAAGAGAAAATATATTGTTTTGGAAACTACAAATACGAGAATACGAATACACATACTTGAAATACCCCCATCCTTGGGAAGGAAATACTTGAGAAGTGTTGATACAAAAAATATTGTTTAACAATTATTCCAAAATTTAATATAATTTAAAGTTAAAATAATTATTATTTTAACAAGAGATTATAACTTGGAATAATATTGGAGACATAAAAGAAACGTAACTCAAAACATGAATGCTAAGTCAAGGCACGACCCATTCGTCTAATAAACCCTTGTACATTGTAGGGAGTCGTGTTTGCTAAGGAGATTTGAGTTACGAGTACCGAAGACGCAAAACAGTGAGTTCATGCTCCCCCTTTTCTCTTAACTGTTTTCGTTTTTATAACTCTCGGGGGTGAAATACATGTTACGAATGCTTAAACGGTATGAAATGCCTATGGAATACTAGATCATGTGAGCATAGACTTAATATTGAAATGCCATTAATACTTAATTAGGGACGAGGGTTAGATCTAACGGGTACGGCCGAGCCCCACTCATGGTCCTCATGTGATCACTTGAGTGCTTCGGTGTCCCAGTCGAGGGAAATCGACATAGTCGAAGGGAAATAGTCGAGGGAAATCGACATAGTCGAGGGAAAATCGACAAGGGTATAAGCCTACTCATTTTGAGTACTCCCTATGTCCTCACATGCCTTAATGTCCTTGTAGAACATTTATTTGATATATTCATAAATGCTTTTCATACCTGTTTTCAAAGGAGTCTCTCAAAGGTTTACAAGCTTACAAGTACTCACACAAAACGCATGAACTCGCTCAACTTTTGTTGATGTTTTCCAAAATTACATGTATTTCAGGTGACATGATGGATCTTGGGCGCCGGTGTCGTAACTAGAAGTAGACTTCAAGTTTAGATGTCATCCACTTTTGTTGGTTTGTAACCTAGTCGAAGGTTGTGTTTTAAAACTTAAATAACCGGTGTTTGTAATACTCAAATTTTATGAATGGATGAACATCGTTTTGATCATGTGGTTGTTTATTACGATTTAATGCAATGATATTAAAACATTCACACATCATACGCTTCAGCAAAAGTCAGGGTGTGACAGTTTGATATCAGAGCTTCGATTCTAGTGAACTAGGATTCCTTCTCGAGTTTAGACTACAATCACTAGAACTCTCTCACAAAAACATTTTACAAAAGAAAAGGTTTTTCATTGCATTCACGTAAGCGTCAAGATCCATGAGTCAAACAATTTTCAAAGAAGAGACAAGGCAAGGACATTAGTAGGGAATACCCTAAAATAAGGTGCCAACTAAGGCATAGTCTACACGAGTTAGACTTGCCAAAGACAAAATGACCCCCCCCCCCAAAGGATAAACGAGAGTTATACGTGATATGATGCATCAAATTTCCTGCTTATGCTAAGTAACATACTTGTTTATTGATATATATACATACGAATAAGTGTACGGAATAATTATTGACGTGAATAAGATACCTTCGACTCCGAATCCTATTATTGTTCTTACTCGCACGATGAAGCTATGCACCTCGCGTTCATTGCAAAGCTCATGGCTAGAGTGATTACCAAACAAGATTCTGAGATGGCTTCCGTAGGAGATGGCTGCTCTTCCAAAGGATAAACGGTAGTGATGGCGAGGCAGAGGCGGCAACCTTGAACAACTTCTTAATCAGCGGGACGAGATCCCTGCGGCTTTTGTGAAGAGAGATTGACGACACACTTGACCAGAAAAGGAAGATGAAGTATTCATCTTAAAGGTGCCCCTCCAACTAGTAGGGATTCTCTTTATTCCTATTTCATTTAATCATCGTGCCTATTCGCGCATAACGATAACGAGTGTTAGCGCGAAGACCATCGCAATGGTCCTTTCCATGTCAAAGATATAAGGAAAGTAGTGTCCCTTCCTTGGTTGATCATCTGTTTGGACGAGGGAAAATTGGGGTAACTATGCAAGACAATTTATTATTACGGGGGCCCACGTAATAACGACTTGTAGTGCATGGAAATCCTGGTGGACTCTACGGGCCAAGCTAATGATAACTACACAAAAATAAACTCTAGGTGTTCACACCTTCATCTGGAAGAACAATACATAAGACCGTTGCTTTAGCACTTTATAAAGTAGGAAACCTGTCTTGCCTACTTCTTGTCTGACACTTCTACCCGTGTATGAGACGTTTGGGAACTGATATTTAAGCAAGTGAAGATGGATAACATTCAGAATGATCCAATGACGTTACACTCTCTATCACCCCTACATAAACAACCCCCATCTCAGGGAAAGTATACCCGTCTTGTGAAGCTAAAGACCAAAGAGAGCTAACGTAGGAGGAAAATCACTACTACCTTATGAAAACTCAGTAATTGTTTCCTCACTCGTACATTGTTGATTATATAAGCATGTGATATTGGGTGATTACACGATTGCTTAAGGTACAATGTGCCTCATAGACAATTATGGAATGTTGTCTAACTTACCTCATACCTTTTGACAGAAGAGAATGCCTCCCAGACGTGACACAGACACCAGTACGTTACCAAGGACAGAAGCCGAGCTTCAAGAACGAATCTCACAGGCAATTGCATGACATGAATCCCTCTGCTCCGAACACAGCGGTGGCACTTCCAGAAATAACCCTCCAACTGGCTGCACCTATAAACAATTCCTGGACTACAAGCCATTGAATTTTGATGGCACAGGAGGTGCCGTTGCATTTGTTCGTTGGGCAGAAAAGACTGAATCTGTTCTAAGAATGAGTAACTGTTCACCCCAGCAGAGTGTTACCTTTATCTCAGGGTTGTTTTTGGATGGCGCACTCTCCTGGTCGAACCTTTAGGTTCAGACCCTTGGTGCAGATGCTGCTTATGCACTGAGCTGGGACAAGCTCAAGGAATTGATGGAGAAGAAATACTGTTCTAGGGCGGAAATCCAGAAGCTTGAGATGGAGTTCTGGAATTTGAAAATGGATGGGCCGAAGATTCTTGAATATGTCCAGCGATTTCAAGACTTGTCTAGGGTCTTCCCCTACTTAGTCATGCCGGAAATTAAGAGGATTGAGCGATTCATCTGGGGACTTGCACCTCAAATTAGGAGCATGGTTACTACCTCAAAGCCCTCAAACAATGCAGAGGCTATCGATTTAAGTATCACTCTTACTGAAGAAGCTCTACGCATGGGAAACTTTTCAGAATCTGAGGATAACAAGAAAGAGACTCATGTGGAGTCATCAGGCAACAAGAAGAGGAAGACTTCAAACCTAAAGATAAGCACCCAAGTCAGCTATGGAAGCTCTAAAGCGAACAAAAGAAAGGGAGTAAACCCGTCGCGTGGTAGGAAAGCTGATGGAGCCACTAATAAGGCTGGTGATAAGGTTTACTTGGGAACTAAACCGAGGTGCGAGGAATGCAATTTTTACCATGAAGGTCGATGTCTAAGGCCTAAGTGCGGGAAGTGTGGAAAAGAAGGGCACAGCAAGGACGCCTGCTGGGCGAAGGATCCAAATGGAAGAGATGATGGTAGAGTACCAGGTTGCTACAGATGTGGTGAAGCAGGGCATTTTAGGAAAGATTGCCCTAGGAAGAAACAAGCAAGGAAGGGTTTTCACGATCGAAGCTCGTGAAGCACGCCAGGATCCAGATGTGGTTACGGATACGTCCCCTATTAACCAACCTTATGCCTCTATTTTTTATTAATACTGGTACCAACTTTAACCTTGTATGCTTAGAACTTAAGAAACTGCTTGGCCTAGTTTCAAGTAGAATAGATGCCCCGTATTCTTTAGAAATGGGCATATAGAAGGCTAGTCTAAGCAAACGAAGCAATTAAGGATTATATTTTGGGGACTCAGAAGGCCAGAACCTTCTGTTACAATTGACTTGGGAAGTCATGATATGATAATCAGCATGGATTGGAAATCCAAGTACAGAGCTGAAGTCGATCGATATAAGGAAAATCAGTCGCATCCCTCTTGCGAATGATGAAACGTTTATAGTACACAACCTTCCTGCAATAGGTTCAAGGGTGCTAGACCCTATAAGGCAGCGGGCCTGCGACATCGCTCATTGATCGAAGAGACACAAAAGCGCCTTCGAGTAGACTGCAGAGCCTTTCTAGCTCATGTTGCCGATAGAAAGGCCTAGGAGCTGGAGCTAGAAGACAACCCCATGGTGGAGGAATTCCCAGAAGACCTTCCTAAAGACTTGCCAGGAACACCTCCACGGCAACAAGAGGAGTTTAGGATGAACCTAGTGCTAGGAGCGGCAGTAGTGCCGAATGACACCTTACCGACTAGCTTCGTCCGCAAAGCATGAGCCTCCGTTATAACTGCAAGAGCTGCTAGACAGAGGAAATTTAGGACATGACACCCTTAGTTAAGGACACAAAGAGAAAGTTGACAGTTTCCACTTTGCATCAATTCCAGAGAATTGAATATCAAGGATTGGTATCCTTTGCCAAGGATTGATGACATGAACAGACCAATCGTCAGGTTATAGTTACCACTCAAAGATCAACTTGAGGACAGGATGTCCTCAACTGTGAATACAAGAAGGAACGCTTCAAGCATTACGAGTTCCTTGTCGTACCGTTTGGCTTAACACATGCATCGACAGTATTCATGGACCTCATGAATCGAACGTGTAAGCCATACCTGGATAGAACATGATTATATTTATTGACTACATTCTTATATGGCCAACGACCAAGGAAAGTCGTGAACAACATCTGCAATTTATCTTGCGAATCTTGGGGAAAGAGCAGTTATGTGCTAAGATGTCGAAAAGCGGATTTCGAATTCGCGAGGTAAGAACTTTAGGATACATGGTGGATAAGACTGAGATTTATGCCAACCCTGTAACCAAGAGCTAAGGAGTTAGAGTTGCAATTATGTGACGCTTCTCGACAAAGTCTCGACTGCGCATCGATGCAACGAGACCACGGCATTGCATACGCGTCATGTTGATTAAGGGATCATGAGAAGAAACCTTGATCTAGATACAGTAATTGCGCGCCGCAAACTTGACGTCATACCTGTAAGAAAACGATGCACGACCTTTACTGATCACGAGGGTTGCAGCACACCGTTGATCATAAGAACTTAAACATTAATGAAGATGGACTAAGCTGCTGAATGATACAGACTGTATGGACATGTTATGTGCTTGGGTGATAAACTTTGATGAAAAGTTGGAACACCCACTTGCCCTTAGTGGAATTTTCCTACAGCAGTATTTATCACACCACTGTTTAAACCGCTTCGTGTGAAGCTTTAGATGGAACATAATAAGTCGATCCCCGTTGTGTTAAACGGAGACCGGAGATAAACGATCTACTGGCCCGAGTTGGTTCAGGAAAAATTAGAGGCAAGGTCGTTCAAATATGTGATCATATCAAGACAGCCCGCGGAATACAGAAATATTGTGCCGATGAGCTGCAGAAATCGTAGAGATTTGAGATAAGAAGTATGGATTTAATGGGAGCCTCGCCTTGAGAAGGCGTGGTGCGATTTGGAAAAGTGAAAGATTGGATCCCCGGTATATTAGACCTTTCGAGATCCTGGTAGGGATCGGAACCATTGCTCACAAGCTGAAACTTCCAGAAAAGATCAGTAGTGATCGCGACACATTCCATGTGTCAAGTCTTTAGAGGAGTCTGACTCAAGGAACAATCGTTGTTCCCGCAAACAAGATTCACGTCAACGACAAACTCCAATTTACTATAGAACCTGTTAAGGTTACGGACCAAGAGTCCACAAAACACAGAAAAGACGTAGTTGATTTACTTGAGTATGATAGAATTCATATCATGACCCAGAGTTACATCGGATCATGAAGACAAATTTTAAAACTAAGTGACCACATTTGACTCACAACTCCCCTGTGACCGATGGCATCGCTTGAATTTCGGGACGAAATTCTTTTAACGGGGGGAGCCTGTGACAACTGTCACTCTCCCGTACATTTCGTACACTAATTGAACAGTAATCTGTGCTTTAATAACTGTGCATGATCTAGTTTACAAGATAAATGAATTCCTGGTTACTGTTATATACATACAATGGCATTTCATGATTATCGTTGCTACATGCAACATGATATAGTTCTAATGATGCACAGAACAGAATTGGCACCATTACCAGACAAACTAAAAATGCTAACGAAATTCAGTACATAGACAGACAGTGTTTTGAGGCCCAATATGAGACAGAGACTACGTATTACACTAGTATAGTGTGTAGGGAAGTAAGGACCACAAAACTGCATTCCTAAGTGATAATTTAAGTGTCGGGAAGTGCCTAAAACTCAACCAAAGTGAAGAATTATGCATAATTCAGCAAAAATCAGCTTTTTAACAAGCTAGTTTCATGTAAAAATATGACTAAATGGTCCTGAGTGCTTTCCTAAGTGTCGGAAATTAAAAGTGTCACAAAAGGGTACATAAAGAACACTAAACGGTATAGTTTGACACTTTAACGAACTGGTATCTAACCGAACAACCGGACATTACCCGAAACACCAAAATTATACTAGAAGCACTGTTTTATTATTTCTGAGCTAGTTATGGTCCCCGAACACCCTAACACCCACTAAAAATACCAAGTAACTAACACTAATAACTAATACTTAGATTTGGACCTTAATTTAACTAGATGGTTGGAATTTACACTTAGACCCCCCCCCCCATATATAAGTGGACAGTCACAAGTGACCCCACCATGATCTTGCAAGATCTCCATAAATATTCCATGATCTTGCTTGGATTCTATAAGATTTCTTAAGATCTTGTCATATAAACTAATGGATATAAGGAGCTCTAGAGTTCATTCAACTTCACACCACACTTCATCTCCCTCCTCTCTTCCTCCCATTCGGCCGAGATCAATAACACACACTACCACCATTATCAACTCACTTCCATCCATTCCAATGTCTTTTCATGATGTTAGAAGGTGTTTAATGAAGCTTGGTGCTCTTGTATCTTGAAGGACCTTCATCATTTGCTATTATCCTCCACTTTTGTCATCATCAACATCAAGTGTTCTTCCCTAGCCTTGTGCTAGTTGTAAGACTCTCATGATCCTTATTTACTTCATATTTAGTTGGTTAAAAGATGTATTATGTTGTAAATCATAAGAACACTAAAGAACATAATCTTGAATCTTGAACATAAGCATAACATATGATGAAATATGGATGAAACTATGTTGTTTAGTGTATGAATGATACTTGATTGTTATTTTCTTGAGATTGTGATGTTGATCATCATAAGGAGCTTGCTAGGTTGTGATTAAACACATGATCTAGCAAGTGAGAGGATGATTATGTGATGAAAAGAGATTATCATCCTCATGTGTACGCATGAACTTGAAAATAAAACGATTTCTTGGAAAATAATAATCAAGTGAGTTGATAAACTTATAGATCTAAGATTTATGAGTGGTTTTCCAACAAGAACCAAGCTCAAAATATGATTTTTTGAAGATCATGGTTCTTACTTAAACTTACACTATTTTTGGTGATAAAATAAGTGTAGAAACACTAAAGAAACAAGAAGATTTCATAAAGAAACGTTTTTGTAGAACATGTTTACAAGTTGTAAACATCCAAGTCTTTCAAGAATGATATTTTTAAAGAAGTATACACACTTTAAAGGGTAACTAAACTTACTAAAAACACTACCAAGTTACTACAAGTTTTTTGTGAAAGATCAAGTTCGTGTTGTTATGTAAATTGTATAGTTTTTGCACTTGGTAAGTGTAAGTTGTTTAGGGATTGTTTGTTGATTGTTTATGATGATTATTGAAAAGAAAATGATATGCTTAAATAGCATGGACACCTCCATTTCAGAGGAAACTGTGGCAAAATTTTCTAAAAATATAAACACTTAGAAAAATATTTTCTAATAAATATTTACAAGTGTATTTTGATCATAAGTTTTCAATATAAACTTTGCCATAATTTTTGTAACAAAAATACAAATATTGGAGGTTGGTTTTTGTAAATAAAAATGGGTGAATATATATATAAAAGACACTTGTGTGAATATTTGTATACGTTGTGAAATAGTTATATTATTTTAGGGTAAAATACTATAACTTAACAAAATACCATGTAGTTTACTATCCAAAATAATACCAAAAATCACAAAGGGATAAATATATAAGTTGCACACTTAATATTGTGAAATCAAACGCAAGAACGTAACTTACAAAATATTTCAGAAAATACCGTTATAAATATGTTTTTGGTAAATATTATTTTGGACACAAGAAATGAAAATATGATTTTCGTTATTATTACAAAGTATATCATATTTTCGATAAAGAGAAAATATATTGTTTTAGAAACTACAAATACGCGAATACGAATACACATACATGAGAATACCCCCATCCTTGGGAAGGAAATACTTGAGAAGTGTTGATACAAAAATATTGTTTAACAATTATTCCTATATTTAATATAATTTAAAGTTAAAATAATTATTATTTTAACAAGAGATTATAACTTGGAATAATATTGGAGACATAAAAGAAACGTAAAACATGAATGCTAAGTCAAGGCACGACCCGTTCGTCTAATAGACCCTAGTACATTGTAGGGAGTCGTGTTTGCTAAGGAGATTTGAGTTACGAGTACCGAAGACGCAAAACAGTGAGTTCATGCTCCCCCTTTTCTCTTAACTGTTTTCGTTTTTATAACTCTCGGGGGTGAAATACATGTTACGAATGCTTAAACGGTATGAAATGCCTATGGAATACTAGATCATGTGAGCATAGACTTAATATTGAAATGCCATTAATACTTAATTCGGGACGAGGGTTAGATCTAACGGGTACGGCCGAGCCCCACTCATGGTCCTCATGTGATCGCTTGAGTGCTTCGGTGTCCCAGTCGAGGGAAATCGACATAGTCAAGGGAAATTGACATAGTCAAGGTAAATTGACATAGTCGAAGGGAAATTCGACATAGTCGAGGGAAATCGACATAGTCGAGGGAAAATCGACAAGGGTATAAGCCTACTCATTTTGAGTGCTCCCTATGTCCTCACATGCCTTAATGTCCTAGTAGAACATTTATTTGATATATTCATAAATGCTTTTCATACCTGTTTTCAAAGGAGTCTCTCAAAGGTTTACAAGCTTACAAGTACTCACACAAAACGCATGAACTCGCTCAACTTTTGTTGATGTTTTCCAAAATTACATGTATTTCAGGTGACAGGATGGATCTTGGGCACGGGTGTCGTAACTAGAAGTAGACTTCAAGTTTAGATGCCATCCACTTTTGTTGGTTTGTAACCTAGTTGAAGGTTGTGTTTTAAAACTTAAATAACCGGTGTTTGTAATACTCAAATTTTATGAATGGATGAACATCATTTTAATCATGTAGTTGTTTATTACGATTGAATACAATGATATTAAATCAGTCACACATCATACGCTTCCGCAAAAGTCAGGGTGTGACAAGAAGGTGTCTAACGAAGTGTGAAGCTTGTGGATCATCAAGGACCTCTTTTGTTTGCTATTATCCTTCACTTTTGTCATGACCATCATCTTGTGTTCTTCCCTAGCTTAGAGCTAGTAGTAAGACTCTCATAACCTTTGTTACTTCTAATTTTGATTGGTTAAAAGATGTATTATGTTGTAAATCACAAGAACACTAAAAGACATGAACATGAATCATGAACATAAAGCTTACATATGATGAAATCTTGATGAAATAGTGTTGTTCAGTATATGTATAATACTTGTTGTTTACTTGAGATTATGATGTTGATCATCATAAGGAGCTTGCTAGATTGTGATTAAACACATGATCTAGCAAGTTAGAGGATGATTATGTGTTAACACAAGAAGATCATCCTCATATATAAGCATGAACTTGAATAAAAAGATGATTTCTTGAAAAATAATAAACAAAGTAAGCTAGTAATCTTATGAATCTAAGATTTATGAATGGTTTTCCAAAAGAACCAAGTTTAAAATGTGATTCTTAGAAGATCTTGGTTTTTACTTAAATATACACTATTTTTAATGGTAAAACAAGTGTATAAACACTCATGAAACAAGAAGATCTCACAAAGAAACATTTTTGTAAGATGTGTTTACAAGTTGTAAACACCTAAAACTTTCTAGAATGAAGTTTATCAAGAGGTAAATACATTTTGGAGGGTAACTAAACCTACTAAAAACATTACCAAGTTACTACAAGTTTTTGTGAAAGATCAAGTTCATGTTGTTATGTAAATTGTGTAGTTTTTGCACTTGGTAAGTGTAAGTTGTTTAGGGATTGATTGTTGATTCTTTGGAATGATTTTTGAAAAGAAAATGATATGCTTTGATAGCATGGACACCTCCATTTTTAGGGGAACCTATGGCGAAATTTTCTAAAAAAATAAACACTTAAAAAAATATTTTCTAACAAATATTTACTAGTGTATTTTAACTAGGGTTCTCAATATAAACTTTGCCATAATTTTTGTAACAAAAATACAAGTATTGGAGGTTGGTTTTATAAATAAAAATGGATAAATATATATTTAGAATATATATTTACATTAAAGACACTTGTGTGAATATTTTTTATACTTGGTGAAATTGTTATATTATTTTAGGGTAAAATAATATAACTTAACAAAATACCATGAAATTTACAATCCAAAATAATACCAAGAATATCAAGGAATAAATATATAAGTTACACACATAATATTGTGGAACCGAACGATAGAACGTAACTTACAAAATATTCTGGAAAATACTCTCATATATATATTTTTGGCAAATATTATTTTGGAAATGAAAGAAGTGAAAATATGATTTTTGTACATATTACCAAGTTATGTCATATTTTCAACAAGAAGAAAATATATCATTTTTGGGAGATAAAAATATATTTTCCTAGTATATTTAGAAGATATATGATTTTTGAGAAAAATATATATTTTCTTGGAATACATTATTCTTGACAAATAAGTTATATATATATTTTCTAAAGTGAGACTTGAATATATATTATTTTGAGAATACGAATACGAGAATAGGAAAGTACATGTATAAAATACCCCCATCCTTGGGAAGGAAATACAAAATTAAATACTTGAGAAGTATTGTTACAAAATATTGTTTAAACAATTATTCCAAAACGAAATATAATTTAAAGTTAAAATAATTTATTTTAACTAGAAATTATAACTTGGAATAATACTGGAAACATAAAAGAAACGTAACTCAAAAACGTAAATACAAAGGCAAGGCAAGGCACGGCCCGTTCGTCTAATAGACCCTAGCACGTTGTAGGTAGTCGGGTTTGCTGAAGAGATTTTGGGTTACGATTCTGAAGACGCAATACTGTGAGTTCATGTCCCCCTTTTCTTTAAAGTGTTTTGTTTATTTACTTCGGTGGTGAAATACATGTTACAAAAGGATACATACAAATACAATTGGTATGGTGAGCCTAGGAAAGAACCATAGATCATGTGATTGGGTAGGCGGATACTTGGGACCATTAATCCTCGTATAAGGACCGAGGGGCATGAGTGATAGATCTATCTTGCTCCGCTTTTATTCTTGATCTAACCACATCAATCTTCTCATTCGTTTCGGCTACTACATCCTTTGATGCGAGTTTGCGCTGACCCACTTCCCCCCAACAAACCGGGGTTCTACATTTCCTTCCATAGAGCATTTCGTAAGGAGCCATTTTTATGTTGTTATGAAAACTATTATTATATGAAAACTCCACCAAAGGTAGATGATCATCCCAGCTTCCTCCGAAATCCATAACACACGCCCTTAGCATATCAACTAATGTTTGGATAGTTCGTTCCGACTGACCATCGGTTTGTGGATGGTAGACGGTGCTTATATGTAACTGGGTTCCCAATTCTTCGTGAAATTTCCTCCAGTAACGAGATGTGAACCGGGTATCCCGGTCGGACACTATAGACACCGGAACCCCATGTCGAGATATAATCTCATTCGTATAAACTTCCGCCATCTTTTCCGAATTATAGGTTTCCCTGATGGGTAAGAAATGTGCACTCTTGGTTAGTCGGTCAACGACTACCCAAATAGCATCGTGCCCCTTCCTTGTATTAGGAAGTTTAGTCACCAAATCCATCGTTACATGCTCCCACTTCCACACTGGTATCTCCAACGGCTGTAACTTTCCATACAGTTTTTGGTGCTCGGCCTTTACTTGAGAACATGTCAAACACGTAGGAACATACTTAACAATGTCTCTTTTCATTCCTGGCCACTAGTAATTCATTCTCAAGTCTTGATACATCTTTGTAGCTCCTGGATGAACGGAGTATCGAGACTTGTGAGCCTCATCCAAAAGTAATTCTTTCACACCACATTCCCGAGGTATCCAGATTCAGGCATACCTCGTTTTCATACCATTTGTATTCTCTTCCAATTTATGAATAAATCCTTTCGTCCTTTCTTTCTTCGAGTCGTCGGCATTTAAAGATTTAGTTTGAGCTTCTCGAATTTCATCAAGAAGTTTAGAAGTGACTACCATCTTCATAGATTTTACCCGAATCGGAGGCGGGTACTCCTTTCGACTTAGAGCGTCCGCCACTACATTAGCCTTCCTGGGATGGTAATGAATGTCACAATCGTAATCCTTAATGAGTTCCAACCATCTTCGTTGCCTCATATTAAGATCTTTCTGCTCAAAAATGTATTTGAGGCTTTTATGATCCGAGTAAATTGTACATTTCACCCCATATAGGTAGTGCCTCCATATCTTCAAGGCACATACGACCGCCGCCAATTCTAGATCATGAGTTGGGTAATTGTTTTCATGCTGCTTGAGTTGTCTTGAAGCATAAGCAACGACTTTACCCTTTTGCATTAACACGCAACCTAAACCTTGGAGGGAGGCGTCAGTATACACTACCAAATCATCCGTTCCATTCGGTAATGTCAACACCGGAGAATTTGAGAGTTTTTCCTTCAAAGTCTAAAACGCTTTCTCTTGTTCTTCGCCCCATATAAACTTTTCACTCTTCTTTGTTAATTTCGTCATGGGCGAGGCTATCTTGGAGAAATCCTAGATAAATCTTCTGTAATACCCATCCAAGCCTAGAAAACTTTTTATTTCACTTGGATTCTAAAAGGGTACCCAATTCATTACCGCATCTACTTTGGACGGGTCCACATGGACACCATCTGCATCGATTACATGACCCAAAAATTGTACCTCTCTAAGCCAAAAGGCACACTTTGAGAACTTTGCATATAACTTTTCCTTGCGAAGCGTTTCCAATACATCGGGTAAGTGGGAAGCATGCTCTGCTTCACTTCGGGAATATATTAGTATATCATCAATAAAAACGAGTACATACTTATCAAGCATAGGCCGGCACACCCGATTCATTAAATCCATAAACGCAGCTGGTGCGTTCGTTAGCCCAAAGGACATTACTAAAAACTCGTAATGTTCGTACCGAGTTCGAAACACAGTCTTCGGCACATCTTCTTCTCGTACACGCAATTGGTGATAACCCGACCTCAGATCGATCTTCGAAAACCAACATGCTCCTTGAAGCTGGTCAAATAGGTCATCAATTCTAGGCAACAGGTAACGATTCTTCACCGTTAACTTGTTCAACTCTCGATAGTCGATGCACATTCGCATCGAACCATCTTTCTTCTTCACGAATAATACGGGCGCTCCCCATGGTGAAATACTTGGTTTAATAAAACCTTTATCGAGCAACTCTTGGAGTTGCGTCATCAATTCTTTCATTTCGGTTGGGGCCAACCGATAAGGAGCTTTGGCTACCGGCTTTGCACCCGTGTTAAGCTCTATCTTGAATTCTACTCCCCGCTCGGGCGGAAGCCCCGGTAAATCTTCCGGAAACACATCCGGATATTCGTTTACTACATTCACATTTTCAAGCTTTAGAACACCACGATTGGTGTCAATCACGTAAGATAGATACACCCTACCCCCGTTCCTCACATGTTTGACGGCTTTGATTATAAAACACAATTTTGACTTGATGACCCTATCTCCTTGAACACTTATCCGCCTTATCCGTTCCCCCCCCCCCCCCCCGAGGTTACTACATGAATGACTTTCTTTTCGCATTGAATTTCGGCACGGTTTTGGGCTAGCCAATCCATTCCTACAACTACTTTAAATTCCCCCATACACATCGGGACAAGATCTATACTAAATTTCTCATCTTCGATCAAGATCTTACAGTTTCTACAGATAGCATGCAATAAATAGCTTTTACTATCAGCAACTTCCACTTCTAAGGGTACTAACATCTTTTCAAGCTTAAAAGATGGATGAACTAATAATTCATTCGAAATAAACGATCTACTAGCCCCGGAATCAAATAAAACATTCATAGGCATAGAGTTAACTAAGAATATACCTGAAACCACATCTGGGCTAGTCTTAGCTTCATCCGAGGTTAACTGGAACATCCTTCCACGAGCCCTGGAAGGCTCATCCTTCTTTCCTTCCTTCTTTGCCCCTTGTTGGAGTTTCGGGCATTCTGCTTTAACGTGCCCTGTTTGATGACAATTATAGCACGTTTTTGGATTCTCGGGGCACTTATAATATGGATGTCCCTCTTGCCCACATTTGTAGCATCCTTGCTTTCCCAGCAAACATTCACCCGAATGATGTTTCCCGCACGTCTTACAAGTCGGGATTCCACTACTTGTCTTCCCTTTCCTATTTTGATCTTGATATCTTGCCTTTTTTTTTATAGGTTTGGGTTGGTAGTCTTCTCCGCCACCCTTTTCTCCCCCCGTTCAACCTGCCTTCTTATCTCAATCTCCCTATCTCTTGCCCAGTCGATCAACTCATTCAACGTTTCACACTTGGAGGGATTTACGAACTCACGATATTCAGCCTTTAACATAGCATGGTAACGTAAAATTCTCAACCTCTCAGTCCCCGCTATCTCCCCACAAAACTTCACCTTGTCAAGGAACTTATTCGTTATCTCGTCAATCGTTTCATCCTTTTGGCGAAGACGTAAGAAGTCTTCTTGAATCTTATCAATTGTGGATTGTGGGCTGTGATATTTCAGAAATGGCTCCTTGAACTCTTGCCATGTTAATGTTTGTACTTTATCATCCCCTAATTTCCTTCGAATATGCATCCCACCAATCCTTTGCTTGGAGTTGTAGGAGACCCGTAGCAAACATCACTTGATCCTCCACTTCACATCTACTTCTCACAAACAATGCCTCTGTGCTTGAAATCCATCTTTGACAGGTTATCGAATCAATTTCCCCTTTATATGGCAAGGGGTTACATGCCATAAATTCCTTATACGTGCACCTTCGAGTGCTTTTCTTCGTTTGCAATTCATTGATCATTTCCTTTAGCTCTTCAACTTTGGACATTACTAATTTGTTGACTATTCCCAACACTTGAGCTTCAACTTCTTGAGCTAGCCGAGGAATACTAGCCTCTATTACCTTCCCTACTTCTTCCACAATTCTTTCGTTTATTGCTTCAAGTTGAGCCGCTATGTCATCATTCACGTTTACATTATCAGCAATCTACATAAAACATTTATCTCATTCATTAGATTTTCTTTTCATACATCCCTTCACCGTATTTGAACTCATTTTGACATACATTATCGTCCATGACGATCATGCCGTATCGCGTAGATCAAGACCTTTGATCGCAACGATTTACCTTTTCATCCTTTCATATACATATATACTTTCCCTCATTCTCCTATATATTAATAAGAGAAGGGAATGAACAGTAGCAAGGTTATTTTGGTCAGTTTTTTGTATAACCAGTTTAAAAGAGAGATAATAGTGAGAGAAAGATGGTCACTCTACCTGCGGTCATCGCCTCAGGCCGATTGTTCCTCCGGCCGATTGTGCCTCAGACCGACTGTAGCCGGCCATGCCCTCCGGCCGACCGATCTAACAGCGCCACTTAATCACTACAATGGCTAGGGTTGCCGGAATGCCTACAGGAGGCGGAGGTTTTCTGCAGAGGGGATTTGGTTTAACACGGCAGCGACGACGGTGGAGTTTAGGGTTCCGATGACCCTTTTGGTATTCCGACGAGAAGCTCCAGGCCTGAATGTTATTTTCTCAGCTACAAGTTCATTTGTGTGGTTGGATGTGACCACTGTCGGTTACCTCCACTATCGCCACCGCCATCGCCGCTACCGGTATCGCCGCTGCTTGCAAATCTGAAACCCTAACCCCCAAACCTTTCTTTCTCTTACTGGGTTTCTGCTGGTGGAATTTTTATGTGGTTAGCTATGTTTAAGCTGACGGTTGTTAGGCTGTGATGAGTATCAAATTCATATAGATCATTGATAAAGATGGCGCGGCAAAGGTGGTGGATGGTAGGTATAGAACTGCAACCCACCTTGCAGCCAGCTTCTTTTGGAACTCTGAGCCTTAGATTTATTTTTATTTTGTCTTTAATTTTTAATGTTTCTCTGGTGTTTACAAATGTGTTGATACATATGTGTTTGTGGTATGCTTTTCGCTGAATTGGTTGATTTGTGATAAGGAAAACAGATTAGGTGTTAATCGATTGGTAAATTTGGTGTTAATTCTTTGTTGACAACAACTTACATCAGATCCTATTATAATCACTTCACGTTATTCCGTTGTTGTTTGTGTTTATCGGCTTTCATTAGATCTGCGTCTAACAGTTTATGTCATCTTTTCAACACCAATTGATTTCAGAGAAAGAGTGCAACTTTTTGTTTTTCTGTTCAAAGTATATCCCTTTAATCTATGTTAATTGATCATGTTAGATCAAGGTGTGTTATCATAAATGTGTAATCGGAATTTAAGTTGTTAGTGGATTGTTTATTAAGGGTAGAAAAGGTTGGCGGGTGAGGTTTAGAGACGGTGAACCAGGTTCGTCCCCGTACCCCAGTCCCGTACCCGTATCCGTGCTACGTAGTTCTGGAATGTTGAAGACAATGGTTGTCATTGACCGATTTATGTATCAACGGCTTTAATTTACCATGATCACAGCAAATTCATCTTGGATTATATGAATATGTAATCGTGTTTGACCACGTGAAAAAGGTACTCAATAAGTCGATAGCATGATAGCATATCCTTTTCAATTCCATGAATGTTTATCATAATGTTCTTTTCAGTAAAGGTTTATTCTTTTAGAAAGCAATGCAGTAATTTTTTTTTACTTTTTACGGAACTGATTTGCGTACTTAGGATTTGTTATTTTTTCTTTCAATATGCTGCCAGAGAGGCTCAAATTGTGGCCCAAGCCGGATGAAAGTACGCCATCCCCATATCTACAAATATGGCTGGTAGGGGTACCGACATTATATTGGGAGGCAATCCAAAGGTGTGTTGTTCTTTCCGGTTTCTCATGCATGTCATTTGCTCTAAAAGATAAAGAACGCGATTTATGTTAATTTCAGATGCTTGCAAAAGAAGTTATAGAGGACAGCATACTTTCACATATGAGTCAAGTTATTCCAGATATCGACTTTGAAGAGCCAATTTCGCAAAAGGTATTATCAAAAATGAAAATCGGGCCATCATCATTAGCTTTGCTGGCTAAGACTGCTCTAATGGGTTAGTGGTCTTGACCTTTGACTTCATTTCGTCAACCGAGAACCCCTTGTAAATGCACATATTAATGTTCTTGACTTCTTGGTACTATTTTTATTATTGTAGCTAAATATGTAGCCAAATGATGATTTTTTTATATTTTTTTCATACTTGATAAATTATTGGCTTTTTATGTAGATTCTTTGTCCTGGGAGCAATAATGATACAGTGACCTTTTCACAGTGTTTGCACTGCTGGTCAAAGCTGAGGTTAAAGCATTGGCTTTTGTGGTTGTCGTTGACTTTGCTGGTTTTCCTACTTTGACCCAATTCTTGATAAAGCTATTGATAAAAATGAATATTTTCATGAGTTTTAGGTCTAATAAACATTAAAGCTACTGAAATGAGCAGCTACTTGTCTTTGTGGTTGTGTCTTTGTGATGTTATTTGAGCTGTTAGTATAGGTAGACTCCAGTTTTGTTCCGCCTCTTATAGATGTGTTCATTGGTAGCTCGAGAGATATTGCAATCGGTCCTATGGCAGTGGTCTCTCTGTAGCTTAGAGCTTTGTTACGAGATGAGGTTGAGCCAAATACACCTGAATATTTACGTCTTGCTTTCACTGCAACATTCTTTGCTGGAGTCACTCAAGCTGCACTCGGGTTTTTCAGGTAATATTAACTTCAACAAAAACTGTCGTTTTGATCCGAATCTTATATAGTTATTGTTAGTGCATTTATGTCTATCGCCTCCGTCATCTCAAGTCCGTAGCAGAAATAGATTAAGTTTAGTGCTTATAGTGTTATATTTTAGTAAAAGGCAAGGTGGCATTTGTGTAAATAATGAGATATCTCATTATGTCCCTTGGCCTATAAATAGAGAACTTAGGGTTCTCATTTACAACTTTTGGAAGACTTTTGACACTTTTGCTCATTTGCTACATTTGAGAGCTCTAGTTCTAGAGAGAGAAACTAGAGAGAGAAAGTGTCTAGGTGATTCACGGTTCATGTAACGATTTCAGATCTTTGAATAGAATCACAATTATATTACTGTTCGTGTGTTCGGTCTTGCTCGTGCACGGATTCCGCACGTCGTACGAGTCGGTTCGCAATCGTTCGGATTCAAACCGGTCCTAACAAGTGTTATCAGAGCAGGTTATCGGTTGCGAGGATCAAACGCACGATTTCGTTCAATATTTGATCAGATTCAGAGCCTAAATCATCCAGATTTGTCAAATTTTTCATATTTTTCTTGTTCTTCACGTTCTTATCTGATTTTTGTCAATTTGAACAGGTTTTTACGGTCGAAAATTGCTGAATTTTGGATATGTTGAGCGAAAGTACCTGATCTACAAGCATACAAAATTTCAGTTCTTAATTCGAAGCAGTTTGTGAGAAAATTGGAAATTTGTGGTTCGAAAAAAAGTTGAAATGTGATGTTGTTCTTGATGTCACACGCACGCATGACCTATCCGTGCGGATAAGTCGCACGCGCGGATGACCATCCGTGTTGACCTGTTGACTCTGTTGTACGCACGGATAACAATTAGACTAAAGATTCCGTTGTTGACCTGTTGACTCTGCCACCTGCACGAACAACTGGTACGTGCGGATAACAATACGTGTCTCAACATCACCCAACCTGTCATTTAGTCAACATATTCTCTAAATAATTCAGTTGCTGTCTTTAATCATATCACGTGATCTAGGCGACAAGCTTTAATTGAAATTCAGTTGTCACGAGATTAATATCTGGATTGTCAGCACTGTTACATGTGATAATAGTCTGCATGTTATCTGCCATTTGCATGTGAAGTTGTTAATTGCATGTGATCTTCATTTTAGTAGATAATTCTCATAATGGTGGTCACGTGATCTGGTCATTGTTTGTTGGTCGAATAAGAGTTGTGTCACACGTGCGGATAGCATAAGTCATACGCACGGATAGCATAAGTCATACGCACGGATAGCCATACGCACGGATTGCATCATACGCACGTACAGGTCATACGCACGTACAGGTCATACGCACGTACTTGCCATACGCACGGACAACTTGTACGCGCGGATAACATTCCCACCCGTGCGTATCATCACCCGTGCGGATAACATTATCCGGATCCCCATCCGCACGCACAGCCATCCGTGTTGACTATTAGTTGACCATCCAGACGAACACTTCATCCGCACGATTAACAATTCGCGTAATAGCAACACGTGTCACAAACATTTCAACCGATCAAGTTTCTTAGTCAACATGTGCATGTGAACACTTAAGTGATTGTCAGCACTGCTTATAGGGACTTGAAATTAATCGGATTTAATGTGATTTGCATGTGATAAAAGGGAATCGACACTAGTGAATTGAGGTCCAATGAAATGATAGATAGTTGTCTGCCATTATTTCTGAAATTGCATTAGTTTGTGTCGGTATGCATGTGATCTTTCATTAAATCATAATAGTTGGTATCATTTTGAGGTCAAAGAAGTCAACAAGAAACCCGTACGCATCACCTTCATACGCACGGATCGCCACCCGTGCGTATCACCACCCGTGCGTACAACATCTCCCGGATCCCCACCCGTGCGTACAACTTCTCCCGGATCCCCACCCGTACGTATCACCATCCGGATCCCCATCCGGACGAATCATCATACGGATCTCCATCCGGATAGCAATATCATCCAAACGGACAAGCGTTGTCACGAGATTATTTTCACTGTTGACTTGTGTTGATTTTTTCGATCGGATACCCGTCCGATTCATTTGTTTGACATTGATTAAACTGATTGTGTTTGTTTGTTTGTGTTTCAGGTGATTCAAGATGGATAAACTGTTTGATGAACAGGAAAATGAAAATCTTAAAAATTTAAACATTTGGACTTCTGGATCTTGGATTGATAAGAATAATAAGGATGTTTGGATTAAAAGATTCGAAAATTTTTTATGTATGAAGAATGAATCAGTGGAGATGTTGAAAGAAAGGTTTTATGAGCTAATCATCAAGTTAGAAAAACATAAGATATATCATTCAAATGATGAAAAAATTTTAAAATTTGTTGATGCTTTACCTATGGAATGGGATAAATTCGTAAATAACCAAAAACGGAATTCTAGCTTATCACACTATGATTTAAGAAGTTTTATCAATGCAATTACAAATCATAGGAGTGATGAAGATTCAAGAAAAAGGAAATTATTGGATGAAATAAAAGAAGAATCAAGAAAGATAAATTTGGATGTGATCATTGAAATGAGAAAAAGAGTCTCTGTGTGTCTTGCTGCTAAAAATGTCATGAAATATGATATTAAGAGAGGTTGTTATATTGATGAATATATGAATCCTCTTGATTTTGTTAAAATTTTTTGTGCAGGCACATACAAAACAGAGACAAAGGAGATTTCAAAGATTGAAGAATCCAAGAAGGATGAAAATTCAAAATGTGAAGTTGTATGCTTGGAATGCGAAAAATCAGAAGCAGACAATGTGAAACTCTTAAAGGATGTGGAGAGTTTGACATTGGAAAACAAAACTTTGAAAGATGGGAAGAAAGCTGATGATGAACAGATTCTGGAGTTGCGCTTGAACTGTGAAAAACTGAGATCTGAAAATGACAAACTTTTGAAGAATGTTGAGAGTTTGTCATTAGAAAACACAAATTTTAAAGAAAAAGAAACAGATTTGAAAAATCAAATAAAAATTTTAGAAAATGAAAAATCAATTTTTGGTAAAAATAATTTGGAAAAACAAGAAGCAATAAATTCTCATCTTGAGAATATCATTCGACTTGAAAAAGAAGCCGAAAGTAATAGAAAGAAAATTGCTGATTTAGAAAACAAATTGAAAAGTTTTGTGACTTCCGCACCATATGTGTGTCCAAAACCGATCAATTCTGTTCCAATAAGTGACAAAGTCACAAATTTTGACAAAGTCAAAATTGAAGATTGTGATGGCAAAGCTGATGATGAAATAGAAAAGGAAAACAAAAGAAAAATATTTTTAGATTTACAAGAAAAATTTAAAAATACTGTTTTGCAATCTACTGAAACAGGTGAATGTTCTAAACAAAAACCTGTTAAGAAGAGTGTAGAACAGAAACAAAAAGTTAAAAATTTGAAAAATTTTAAAAATGAAAATAAAAGCTCATCAGTTCAGTCATCCAATCATTATAAAAAATCACAACAATTTGTAAATGAAAATTCACAAAATGATGGTAATAAGTGGTGCAGGTTTGACCACAGTGCTCAAAAGACAAATCCAGCATTGAAGAGGAGAAATGACTATAACCAAGCCAAACAATGTTATGATCTGAAGGTTTGGACTGACAGAAGTGGATGGTACGATAACAGAGTGTGCTACACCTGTGGTGTGAGAGGACACATTGCTGTTAATTGCCAAAGTTGGAGATTTGAAATGAGAAGATGTTTTGAATGCAATATTAAAGGTCACATTGCTAGAGATTGCCCAAAGAGATCGATGGGAAGATCAAGGGTTGAATCTCAGAGAACGGTGAAGACACCAGTCAATGTCAAGCCCAAAGAACATAAGGTTCTAGAACAGAAAGTGAAACTTTCGCAGGGGCAAAGAGACAGACTGAGGAAAAAGAGGAAGAAGGCGAGAGAGTATTTGGAGAAGATTTTGTCTTCAGGTTCACCAGTTGGTTCGAATAAAAGTTCTGATGAATCGATTCACTCGACGGCAAAGTCAAGAAAATCGAATTCTTCAGATGCAAATCTGAGGACAAACAAGAAGAAAAAGAAAGTTATTGGCGATGAATCTGGCTCATCCAAGTCAGACAAGCCATGTTCGGGCAATGAATCTGATTCCACAAAATCAGATGAGCTACAAGTTGAGGTAAAAAAGGAAGAGACAGTTCCATTAATGAATGATGAGAACTTTCCACCATTACGAGCCGCAAACCTAAAATCAAAAGGTGTTGATGCTGGAAAAATGTTTAATAGCAATGTTAAACATATTTTTAGAAAGATGGCTGATGGAAAGGTAAAAGGGGCAAAAGAATTTTATGAAGAAAAGAGAAATGTTCAAAACACACCCAAGACTGGTCAGGCTTGGGTACATAAATCTGTTGGTTGAATTTCTGACTTGCCGGAGCTTCCAGGTTGGTAAGTGTGAAGCAGGTATCGGCATCATTCTTGAGAAATTCACAGGATGGTAACTGTGATATTTCGTCTTACAAGTGGTTAATCAAGGACATTAAGTTGTACTTGATTTTCTACAAGTGATAGTGGTGTTTGACCTAATAATGTTAAATTTTCAAATTGATTAAAAGAGAACAGGGTGATGAGATGACCCCGAACCCACAAGTGATGGGTAAACAAACTAATTTTTCCAGAAAAACCATTCTGATTAAAACAAACTTAAGTGTTTTGAAATCATTATGGGAAAATAGTTTGTTGTAAAGGGGAGTTCTGCTTGAATACGCCGAAACCCTCACGGCTGAACAAACATGATTACTTTCACAAGATTGAAAAACGGTTTTCAAACTGTCGAAACAATGGGTTGTAAATCATGGGGGTACGTTATATTTTTTGCAAATCAGTGCATGAAAAGCAGAAAATGGATGGCGAGACAAAGCTATCAGTATCGGTTTGTCAAATTTTCTTTAAATGGTTTTGAATTTTAGGGGGAGTAATATTGTCAGAAAATACAAAAACATTAGAAAATTTGAAAAAGCCAAAAAACATGATAAAATTCAAAAATTGAGTTTTTGCATAAAAAGAGGAAATGATAGTACATCAGTAGACAGTTACAGTACGCTAAAGAAATGTAAAGTTTAAATGTGTTAAACGATCTCACCGTGGATGTGTCGGTAGATTTTTATACATTTAGTAAACTTTTTCGGGATATAAACCTAAATTTCAAACTTGCTTATTTCGTGGGGAACACTACTTGGATATATAGGTAACCCCTGAAATCTTGTTTGAAAGGTCTCATAATCTGATATACTAGGTCTTTATACACAATGATGTCTGGGGTATTATTCCGGGACTTCTGCTGAACGGTAGTTCTGACCTAGTCCTTGGATAATACTTTCTGCAAATGCTTGAAACATAGCATATACCCTCAGCATGTCGATGAAACAATAAAATCGATAGTCGCTGTTGTTGTAGCTAAAAGATCCTCTAAAGGGGACATTCCAAAAAGTCGAAGCTGATATCTCTCTGCGTATACGGAAGTATCGACCTGAGATCCCTCGGCCCTCGCATACCTAATTTATGTACAGATATCATTGTAGTATACTCACATGTAAGACTGATTATTGGGATTCTGGATACGGGAGTATATTCAAGAGATGGGACACATGAATAGGTTTAAGTTCTTAAAATACCTAATTCGTATCCTGAATCAGTTGAACTCTGTGTGAAAATTTAAGTGGATCAATATATCGACAATCTAAGTGAATTGTTTAATTCTTAATGTGTAACTAAGCTCAACGGTACTTGTGACTTGTCAAAAACAGATATGATCCTCTGACGCAAACTCAAACAAAAATATTGTGTGTAAATATGTTTGTAAATATTACTTTACTGCTTTTTATTTTTAGAAAAATACAAAAAGATTTTGATTTCTGTTTTATTTTCGACAACCGATGTCTGAGAACTGAGTTTCAAAATCTAAGTATGCTGATTGTGTTTCTGAAAATAAAACAAGTTAATTAATTTGAAACTTGAAAGTTTTAAAATCAAAAATCAAAAACAGTTTGTGATATCTCCAAGGTCATTAAGTTGGACTTGGATGATTAACTGTGAGGGATTTGGATGCTTTTACTGTAAAAATCTGTAAAAGAGCTAGTTTCCGATCCGGTTCGTTGAAACTGCCAAATCTTTGAAGATTGTTGATAGGAGGAGAGTATCAAGTTATCCTGGATATATTTCATATTATTATATCTTAGTCCCAGGATCTTGATTTAGAAAGTTTGATTGAGCCAGGTTACGATACCTGGAAATCTGTAAAATGTTTTACTTATAAATGTTTGAGGATTGCAGATTCCAGACTACGATCCCGATAGCCAAGTCTAAGGGGGAGTCTGAAGACGAGCTCAACGCAAGGGGAAGCGTGCATAGGTGCCAGGATATTTTTCCCAGAGGAGCTTGTAACCGGAAAGCCAGGTGTCGATCCCAAAGCACGGAAGCTTGACGAAAGGGGGAGCCTGAAGAGTTTACCGAAAGGGGGAGCTGGAGCTGAAAACAGATCCACGGGGATTCTGTTCGAGCTAAAGAGAGAGAAAGAAAAGAAGCTACGAGTCTGAATGTTTGAGATTGACTGCGGCAATATCCAAGGGGGAGTCTGTTAGTGCATTTATGTCTATCGCCTCCGTCATCTCAAGTCCGTAGCAGAAATAGATTAAGTTTAGTGCTTATAGTGTTATATTTTAGTAAAAGGCAAGGTGGCATTTGTGTAAATAATGAGATATCTCATTATGTCCCTTGGCCTATAAATAGAGAACTTAGGGTTCTCATTTAGAACTTTTGGAAGACTTTTGACACTTTTGCTCATTTGCTACATTTGAGAGCTCTAGTTCTAGAGAGAGAAACTAGAGAGAGAAAGTGTCTAGGTGATTCACGGTTCATGTAACGATTTCAGATCTTTGAATAGAATCACAGTTATATTACTGTTCGTGTGTTCGGTCTTGCTCGTGCACGGATTCCGCACGTCGTACGAGTCGGTTCGCAATCGTTCGGATTCAAACCGGTCCTAACAGTTATGGTGGTTGCTCTTTTTACAGATTGGGTTTTCATGGGAGGAGCGATCGTTACCATTGCGCTTCAGCAACTTAAAGGGTTGTTAGGCATCAAGGATTTCACAAAAAAGAATGATTTAGTTTCGTTCATGCGTTCTGTCGTCAACTCAGCACATCACGGAGTACGCAAGAGGTTGTGTCGAGCAATGGGATATTCGTTTAGTACGGGTTGAGGTATGCCAACTCAAGTTGGATTGAACCGTAAACACTTTTATATTATTTTTAAAATCTTTTTATAGATAACTACTTCAATAATTATTTTTCAAAACATTCAGCGCGCTAATCGAGGAGGTTATTGTGTTGCAGATCTACTGGTTGGAGGGTGCTAGAGGTGTGACACGAAGTTACAAACGCTAGGTTGTCGTCGGAACGCGCGACGTGGGTAAAAAACTAGTCTTTCTTAATATCAAAATTTCCCTTAAACGTTGATTACGAGGCTTTAAAAACCGTTTAAAACAAGTCTCGTATTCAAAACAAACAAAATAAAAATTTTGCGAGCATTAGGGGTCGTCGCGGCCCGCGATAGCTTGAGAGCTATCTGTCGCGGCCCGCGACGGCTGTCGTATAACGCGACGATGATCCTCGTTGGGTGTCGCACAGCGTGACGCCCCCTTTTTCACAGTCTGCTTGGTCTGAGTTGCTGCAGATGCCCAGCTCTAATCCTTTCAATATTCAATCTTTAAAACCTCATATCTTTTATTCTACTAGTCCGTTTTACTCGATTCTTTTTCCTACGTGTCCGTAATTTAATTGCAGACCCATTAAACATTTTTGTTCGCCTTCAAACTCGGTTTAAGAGCAAATAACCTATAAATCCATTTCTACTTCTAACTACAAGCATAATCAAATTAATAATTTACTTACTTGCATAGCGCTGCGGAACGAACACACCTTCATACGAGCTTTTCGTTTGAGTTCAAGCATTTTGCTCTAATACTTGAATCTCTCAAACCTCGGCTCTGATACCAACATGAAACGCCCAACTTTTTAAGTTTGAATATCAACATAAACTTCATACCAATTTTAGAAAAATTTTGACATGACCCATTCGTAAAGAAGATGATTTCCTGCTTTTTAACATAATGAATCAGAATACATTCTACGACACTTACAAAATATGCTAAAATTTAGAACCTTACACATTTCATCAAAACATTAAATCCGAACTATTCAAAATAAAGTTTAAACTTCAAACTACTACGATTATCCTAGTTACTAGTTAAACATTTACTACACAAAATGGTAATTTGACCCATTCAAAATAAGCAACTTGAACCGGAAGCGCATAAAAGTCGACATTGTCTGTGTTCGGTCCGAGCGCGCCGCAATTAAGCATGGGATTTACCTAGGGGTGTTCATCCAATCGAATATCGAATTTTCGAATTATTCGAATCGAATTGTTCGAATAATTTTTATTTTTCCTTGAATTCGTATTCGATTTGAATTCGATTAAAACCTATCGAATTCGATTCGAATTCGTATTCGAATAAAAAACCCAATTCGTATTCGATTAAAATTTCGAATTCGAATCGAATTCGAATAAATTCGATTTCATTCAGATTCTTTAAAAAACGTAAAAAACTATCCAAATGAAACAAAAATTTTAAAGCAGTCATAAAGCACGATATCACATTAAAAAGTTGCAAATAAAGTACCACAAGTCTAAAATTCAAAACGAGAAGTCGGGAATAATCACTCCACATTACAAGTTAATATTTTTATGGTTAGAAATCTATTGATAGATTTGGTACTTAGGTTTTACTTATGAGTCATGTAGTGGTTTGGTAATGGGTAATTTTAATACTTGGAAATTTTTTTGAAAATAATTTATAGTATAGCTTAATAAAAGTTATATATGTATTATATATAAAAATAATAAATAAAAATGTATAATTTTTATTCGAATTTCGAATCGAATTTAAAATTATAAATTCGTATTCGATTTACTTGACTCGAATTGAATCGAATTTGAATTCTTATAATCGAAACGAATTCTTGATAATCGAAACGAATTTAAACGAATTTCGAATTTTTCGAATTCGAAACGAATCCTGAACACCCCTAGATTTACCTATCATTCATAACAACAAAACATTTGTTAGTTCGTAATACATAACAATTGGAATCCTTTAATTACCTATCATTATTCGACCCGCTAACATGACATGTTACTTTACTAACATCCTTACTTCCATTCGGAAACATCCAACATACACTTTCCGACTCATTTGTAATGAATCGCTTCATACCATACATTTCAACATATTTACATCATTTGACACGTTATGAACAAGTCAATTCCTAAACATTCCAACAATCATTCTACTTATCATTCCAACCCATTTAGACAGGTCATTTCATATTCACTACAACATCATCTTTTGAACATTTCTCAATATAAACTCTTTGCATCTAATCAATCATGATTCATAATGGAAATTTACACTAAATTAATAGTACCAAATATTATCATTCATAAATCTACAAATAGAGTAAATAAAGTTCATATGAACTTACCGTGATCTTGAGATGCTTGTGACTTCGAGTGACTTGCGCCTTCTTCTTTATTCGTGCCTATACGTCATAACTTCATACTTTAGCTTTCATAAACATTAGTTCATACAAGTATCTTGATTTAGTCATCATGGCTTACATAATTACACATACATCCATTTTCATTTACATCACCATTAAATCGAGAGTTCATGTCAAATTTCAACTAAATCATTTTTATGCATTTCATCGAACACATGGCGTGCATACTATTTATAACGCATGAAGTAGGAGTAATTATAGCACATCTATCCTATTTCATCAATGGGTAAACATGATATTTCACAATCAATATCATAACCCTAATTCAAATGACTTATAGTAAAATACCCATCAAAACCACATTCTATAGCACAATTTAACATCAACGTCACCCAAATTCATTCCATAACTTTTCTTAACTCTAATTTCCTACAATTACATGTGGGTTTTGCTCCAAACTATCAATGTAATCAAAATTGCACATAGAACAACTTCTATATGATCATGTTATGTAGCATTCATGTTAAATCACACATTTACTCAATCGGAGCGAGGGAAGCACGCTAAGATCCAAATGTGGTCACTGGTACGTTCCCTATCAATCAACGCTTTGCATCTGTACTGTTTGATACTGGTGCCGATTATAGTTTCGTATCTCTAGAGTTTAAGAAAATACTTGGGTTGGTAGCTAGTAAGCTAGATATTCCATATTAGATAGAACTAGCCAATGGAAAGCTAGTAGAGGCGAATGAAGTCATTAGAGGTTGCGTGATAGAACTGGGAGAACATGAGTTTTCGCTTGATCTTCTGCCCGTCGAGTTGGGAAGCTTCGACGTGGTAGTGGGGATGGATTGGTTGTTTAGCAACAGAGCAGAGATTATATGTTACGAGAAGATCATTCGCATTCCGATGGCGGATGGAGAAACGATTATAGTGAATGGAGAGAAGCACGATACGCCCTTGAGGATCATCAGTTGTTTGAAGGCTCGGAAGTGTTTGCAGAAAGGATGTGTTGCCTTCTTGGCGTACATTGTGGATAAAGAAGCCGTTGAGCCGAAGTTAGAAGATATCCCAGTTGTGAAAGAATATCCTGAAGTCTTCCCCGAAGACTTGCCAGGACTACCGCCGCAGCGACAAGTCGAGTTCCACATTGACTTAGTACCAGGCGCCGCGCCTGTAGCTAAGGCACCCTATCGACTTGCACCTTTAGAAATGCAGGAGTTGTCGACACAACTTCAGGAGTTGTTAGACAAGGGATTTATCAGACCAAGCTTCTCGCCTTGGGGAGCTCCAGTTTTGTTCGTTAAGAAGAAAGATGGTAGTTTCCACATGTGCATCGACTATCGCGAGCTGAACAAGTTGACTATCAAGAATAGATATCCTTTGCCAAGGATTGATGACCTATTTGATCAACTACAAGGTTCGCGTTTTTACTCCAAGATCGATCTTCGATCAGGTTATCACCAGTTGAGAATACAAGAGGAGAGTATTCCAAACACTGCCTTCAGAACTCGATATGGACATTACGAGTTCCTGGTTATGCCGTTTGGTTTGACAAACGCGCCAGCAGTGTTTATGGATCTGATGAATAGAGTCTGCAAGCCCTATCTCGATAAGTTTATTATCGTGTTTATTGATGACATTTTGATTTATTCAAAAACAAAGGAAGAACATGAGCAACATCTAAGAGCTATCTTAGAACTGCTCAAGGAAGAGAAATTGTACGTAAAGTTCTCAAAGTGCGAGTTCTGGTTACGCGAAGTTCAGATCCTTAGTCACGTGGTTAACGGAGATGGAATTCATATCGATCCCGCAAAGATCGAGGCGATCAAGAACTGGGAGACTCCGAAGACGCCAATCGAGATACGTCAGTTCCTAGGTTTGGCAGGATATTATCGCAGATTTATTTAGGATTT
The DNA here is from genome assembly GCA_030545235.1 of Helianthus tuberosus. NCBI lineage: Eukaryota > Viridiplantae > Streptophyta > Magnoliopsida > Asterales > Asteraceae > Helianthus > Helianthus tuberosus. Next base: position 105,041,867 of record CM060394.1, read on the forward strand.
CTCGAAAATCGCTCAACCTTTGACCTCCCTCACACAAAAATACAAGAAGTATGAATGGGGAGACAAGCAAGAAGAAGCTTTCCAGTTGTTAAAGAACAAGCTTTGTGACGCACCAATCTTATCCCTACCCGAAGGCACTGATGACTTCGTGGTATATTGCGACGCCTCGCGTCAAGGTTTAGGCTGCGTGTTGATGCAGTGACAGAAGGTTATAGCTTATGCTTCGCGCCAGTTGAAGGTTCACGAGAAAAATTACACCACGCTCGATTTGGAATTAGGCGCGGTGGTGTTTGCAATAAAGATCTTGCGACATTACTTATATGGCACGCGATGCACAATCTTTACTGATCACAAGAGCCTACATCATATATTTGACCAGAAAGAGCTTAATATGAGACAGCGCCGATGGGTAGAGTTGTTGAACGACTATGATTGTGAGATTAAGTATCACTCAAGGAAGGCGAATGTGGTCGCAGACGCCCTGAGTCGAAAGGAAAGAATCAAGCCTATAAGGGTTAGGGCTTTGGAAATGATTATTCAAACGGACCTCTCATTGCACATTCGTGCTGGGCAGAGAGAAGCTCTCAAGAAGGAGAATCTTGTGAATGAATATCTCTATGGGATGGAGAAACAGTTAGTACCAAATGAGGAAGGAACGTTGTGCTTCATGAAATGAATTTGGGTTCCTCTCTTTGGTGGTTTGAGAGACGTTATTTTTGATGAGGCTCACAAGTTACGGTACTCGATCCACCCATGATCGGATAAAATGTACCAAGATCTAAAGGATTTCTACTGGTGGCCAAGATTAAAAGGCGATGTTGCAACATATGTTGGCAAATGTTTGATTTGCGCTAAGGTAAACGCCGAATACCAGAAGCCTTCAGGTCTCTTGCAACAACCTGAAATACCCCAGTGGAAATGGGAGCAGATTTCGATGGATTTTATAACGAAGTTTCCAAAGACACCCAGAGGTCATGATACGATTTGGGTAATCGTGGACCGCCTGACCAAATCTGCACACTTTTTGGCAATCAAGGAGAAAGACAACACTAGCAAGCTTGCTGAGCTGTACCTCAGAGAGATTGTCGCACGTCATGGAGTGCCTCTCTCGATTATCTCTGATAGAGATGGAAGATTTGTATCAAGGATTTGGCAATCCTTCCAAGAAGCCTTTGGTTCTCAGTTGAATCTAAGTACTGCCTTTCATCCGCAGATAGACGGCCAGAGCGAACGAACGATTCAAACGCTAGAAGATATGTTGCGAGCTTGTGTAATGGATTCGGGTGGTAGTTGGGACACTCACTTACCCTTGGTAGAATTCTCGTACAACAACAGTTATCATGCAAGCATATAAGCCGCACCGTTTGAAGTACTATATGGACGCAAGTGTCGATCACCGTTATGCTGGGCAGATGCGGGTGATAGACAGCTTATTGGTCCCGAATTGGTCCAAGAGACGACAGACAAGATTATACAGATCCGAGAGCGCATCAAGGCGGCTCGCGGTCGTCAAAAGAGCTATGCGGACCAAAGGAGGAAACCTTTGGAATTTCAAGTGGGAGATATGGTTTTGTTAAAGGTTTCACCCTGGAAGGGTGTAGCACGCTTTGGGAAGCGTGGGAAGTTGAACCCAAGATACATTGGACCATTCAAAATCCTGGAGAGGATTGGTCTTGTAGCTTACAAGTTGGATCTACCCGTAGAACTAAATAGCGTTCATAATACATTTCATGTATCAAATCTGAAAAAGAGTCCAACTCAAGAAACAGTTGTCATTCCTGCCGACGAAGTTCATATTGATGACACACTCCACTTTACTGAAGAACCTGTTGAGGTTACTGATTGGAAGGTTAACAAGACGCGAAGGAGTAGTGTCAAACTCGTCAAGGTTCGTTGGAACGCGCGACACGGCCCAGAATTTACATGGGGGCGTGAAGATCACATGAAAGCAAAATACCCACATTAGTTCCCCAAGACCCCTGCATCTAGTAGCAGAACTAAAATTTCGAGACAAAATTTTCTTAACAGGGGGAGAATATGACAACCCTCATAAATCCAGGTATCTGTACAATTAATTAATATTGATTTGTGCTTAATAACTGTGCTTAATTACAACTGATGACTTAAACTACTTTCTGATTTCTACATCATACATACATGTGCATCACATATTACATAACGTCATTACATTGTCACATGCAAACTTTATTGACATACATGATGCACAAAGCACATAAAGCACAGTTAGCAGATAACTCAGAAATATGCTGACAATTTCAGTACATAGACAGACAGTGTTTTGAGACCCCGTAAGGGCCAGAGACAAAGTACTACACAAGTATGGTGTGTAGGGAAGTAAGGACCATAAAACTGCGTCACTAGGTGATAGTCTAAGTGCCGGAAAGTGCCTAAAACCCACATAAAGTGCAAAATTCTGCATATTTCAGCAAAATTCAGCTTCTTAACAAGCTAGTAATGTGCAAAAATATGGCAAAATGGTCCTGTATGCTTTCCTAAGTGTCGGAAATTAAAAGTGTCACAAAAGGGTACTTAATGAACACTAAACGGAATAACTTGACACTTTAACGAACCGGAAACTAACCGAACAACCGGACATTCCCCGGAACACCAAAATTACACTAGAAGCATTGTTTTAATGTTTTTAAGCTAGTTATGGTTCCCGAACACCCTAACACACTATATAATGCATCATACACATAAACACTAGACTTTACGCTTAACCTCCAACTAATTAACATAATTTACCATCAAAACTTACACATAACCCCCCCCCCCTCATGTTTATGGTCACAAGAAGTGGCCCCACTCCCAAATCTTCTCTTGATTCCCCTAAATCTCAATTGATTTTGCTTAGATTGCATAAGATTATGCTTGTACTATTAAAGACATAAGACCCAATGGATAATAGGATTGTGTGGTTATAAGAACACTTGAGCACTTCATCTTCATCACACCACATCTCTTCTCCTCTCTCCCTCTCCTCTCGGGCGAACATAGTGCCACCACCACCACCACCATTTTTCATCCATCATCCAACTATTCCAAGGTCACTACTTGATGTAAGAAGTGTGACAACTGTCACTCTACCGTACATTCCGTACACTAATTGAACAGTAATATGTGCTTTAATAACTGTGCATGATCTAGTTTACAAGACAAATGAATTCCTGATTACTGTTATATACGTACAATGGCATTTCATGATTTGCTACATGCAACATGATATAGTTCTAATGATGCACAGAACAGAATTGGCACCATTACCAGACAAACTAAAAATGCTGACGAAGTTCAGTACATAGGCAGACAATGTTTTGAGGCCCAATATGAGCCAGAGACTACGTATTACACTAGTATAGTCTATGGGGAAGTAAGGACCACAAAACTGCATTCCTAAGTGATATTTTAAGTGTCGGGAAATGCCTAAAACTCACCCAAAGTGTAGAATTCTGCATAATTCAGCAAAAATCAGCTTTTTAACAAGCTAGTTTTATGTAAAAATATGACTAAATGGTCCTGAATGCTTTCCTAAGTGTCGGGAATTAAAAGTGTCACAAAAGGGTACATAAAGAACACTAAACAGTATAGTTTGACACTTTAACGAACCGGTATCTAACCGAACAATCGGACATTACCCGAAACACCAAAATTATACTAGAAGCACTGTTTTATTATTTCTGAGCTAGTTATGATCCCCGAACACCCTAACACCCACTAAAAATACCAAGTAACTAACACTTATAACTAATACTTGGATTTGGACCTTAATTTAACTAGATGGTTGGAATTTACACTTAGACCCCCCCCCCATATATAAGTGGACGGTCACAAGTGACCCCGCCATGATCTTCCATGATCTTACAAGATCTCCATAAATCTTCCATGATCTTGCTTGGATTCTCTAAGATTTCTTAAGATCTTGTCATATAAACTAATGGATATAAGGAGCTCTAGAGTTCATTCAACTTCACACCACACTTCATCTCCCTCCTCTCTTCCTCCCATTCGGACGAGATCAACAACACACACCACCACCATTATCAACTCACTTCCATCCATTCCAAGGTCTTTACATGATGTTAGAAGGTGTTTAATGAAGCTTGGTGCTCTTGTATCTTAAAGGACCTTCATCATTTGCTATTATCCTCCACTTTTGTCATCATCAACATCAAGTGTTCTTCCCTAGCCTTGTGCTAGTTGTAAGACTCTCATGATCCTTATTTACTTCATATTTAGTTGGTTAAAAGATGTATTATGTTGTAAATCATAAGAACCCTAAAGAACATAATCTTGAATCTTGAACATAAGCTTAACATATGATGAAATATGGATGAAACTATGTTGTTTAGTGTATGAATGATACTTGATTGTTATTTTCTTGAGATTATGATGTTGATCATCATAAGGAGCTTGCTAGGTTGTGATTAAACACATGATCTAGCAAGTGAGAGGATGATTATGTGATGACAAGAGATGATCATCCTCATGTGTAAGCATGAACTTGAAAATAAAACGATTTCTTGGAAAATAATAATCAAGTGAGTTGATAAACTTATAGATCTAAGATTTATGAGTGGTTTTCCAACAAGAACCAAGCTCAAAATATGATTTTTAGAAGATCATGGTTCTTACTTAAACTTACATTATTTTTGGTGATAAAATAAGTGTAGAAACACTAAAGAAACCAGAAGATTTCATAAAGAAACGTTTTTGTAGAACATGTTTACAAGTTGTAAACATCCAAGTCTTTCAAGAATGAGATTTTTAAAGAAGTATACACACTTTAAAGGGTAACTAAACCTACTAAAAACACTACCAAGTACTACAAGTTTTTGTGAAAGATCAAGTTCATGTTGTTATGTAAATTCTATAGTTTTTGCACTTGGTAAGTGTAAGTTGTTTAGGGATTGTTTGTTGATTGTTTATGATGATTTTTGAAAAGAAAATGATATGCTTAAATAGCATGGACTCCTCCATTTTTAGACGAAACTATGGAAAAATTTTCTAAAAATATAAACACTTAGAAAAATATTTTCTAATAAATATTTACAAGTGTATTTTGATCATAAGTTTTCAATATAAAATTTTCCATAATTTTTGTAACAAAAATACAAATATTGGAGGTTGGTTTTTGTAAATAAAAATGGGAGAATATATATTTAGAATATATATATATATATATAAGAAAGACACTTGTGTGAATATTTGTATACGTTGTAAAATAGTTATATTATTTGAGGGTAAAATAATATAGCTTAACAAAATACCATGAAGTTTACTATCCAAAATAATACCAAAAATCACAAAGGGATAAATATATAAGTTGCACACTTAATATTGTGAAATCAAACGCAAGAACGTAACTTACAAAATATTTCGGAAAATACCGTTATAAATATGTTTTTGGTAAATATTATTTTGGACACAAGAAATGAAAATATGTTTTTCGCTATTATTACAAAGTATATCATAATTTCGACAAAGAGAAAATATATTGTTTTGGAAACTACAAATACGAGAATACTAATACACTTACTTGAAATACCCCCATCCTTGGGAAGGAAATACTTGAGAAGTGTTGATACAAAAAATATTCTTTAACAATTATTCCAAAATTTAATATAATTTAAAGTTAAAATAATTATTATTTTAACAAGAGATTATAACTTGGAATAATATTGGAGACATAAAAGAAACGTAACTCAAAACATGAATGCTAAGTCAAGGCACGACCCGTTCGTCTAATAGACCCATGTACATTGTAGGGAGTCGTGTTTGCTAAGGAGATTTGAGTTACGAGTACCGAAGACGCAAAACAGTGAGTTCATGCTACCCCTTTTCTCTTAACTGTTTTCGTTTTTATAACTCTCGGGGGTGAAATACATGTTACGAATGCTTAAACGGTATGAAATGCCTATGGAATACTAGATCATGTGAGCATAGACTTAATATTGAAATGCCATTAATACTTAATTAGGGATGAGGGTTAGATCTAACGGGTACGGCCGAGCCCCACTCATGGTCCTCATGTGATCACTTGAGTGCTTCGGTGTCCCAGTCGAGGGAAATCGACATAGTCGAAGGGAAATTCAACATAGTCGAGGGAAATCGACATAGTCGAGGGAAAATCGACAAGGGTATAAGCCTACTCATTTTGAGTACTCCCTATGTCCTCACATGCCTTAATGTCCTTGTAGAACATTTATTTGATATATTCATAAACGCTTTTCATACCTGTTTTCAAAGGAGTCTCTCAAAGGTTTACAAGCTTACAAGTACTCACACAAAACGCATGAACTCGCTCAACTTTTGTTGATGTTTTCCAAAATTACATGTATTTCAGGTGACATGATGGATCTTGGGCGCCGGTGTCGTAACTAGAAGTAGACTTCAAGTTTAGATGTCATCCACTTTTGTTGGTTTGTAACCTAGTCGAAGGTTGTGTTTTAAAACTTAAATAACCGGTGTTTGTAATACTCAAATTTTATGAATGGATGAACATCGTTTTGATCATGTAGTTGTTTATTACGATTGAATGCAATGATATTAAACCACTCACACATCATACGCTTCAGCAAAAGTCAGGGTGTGACAGTTTGGTATCAGAGCTTCGATTGTAGTGAACTAGGATTCCTTCTCGAGTCTAGACTACAATCACTAGAACTCTCTCACAAAAACATTTTACAAAAGAAAAGGTTTTTCATTGCATTCACGTAAGCGTCAAGATCCATGAGTCAAACAATTTTCAAAGAAGAGACAAGGCAAGGACATTAGTAGGGAATACCCTAAAATAAAGTGCCAACTAAGGCATAGTCTACACGAGTTAGACTTGCCAAAGACAAAATGACCCCCCCCCCCCAAAGGATAAACGAGAGTTATACGTGATATGATGCATCAAATTTCCTGCTTATGCTAAGTAACATACTTGTTTATTGACATATATACATACTAATAAGTGTACGGAATAATTATTGACGTGAATAAGATACCTTCGACTCCGAATCCTATTATTGTTCTTACTCGCACGATGAAGCTATGCACATCGCGTTCATTGCAAAGCTCATGGCTAGAGTGATTACCAAACAAGATTCTAAGCTTGCTTCCGTAGGAGATGGTTGCTCTTCCCTCTCGATCGTGAAGGTGCCTGACTACGGTAGTGACGGCGAGGCAGAGGCGGCAACCTTGAACAACTTCTTAATCAGCGGGACGAGATCCCTGCGGCTTTTATGAAGCGAGATTGACGACACACTTGACCAGAAAAGGAAGATGAAGTATTCATCTTAAAGGTGCCCCTCCAACTACTAGGGATTCTCCTTATTCCTATTTCGTTTAATCATCGTGCCTATTCGCGCATAACAATAACGAGTGTTAGCGCGTAGACCACCGCAATGGTCCTTTCCATGTCAAAGATATAAGGACAGTAGTGTCCCTTCCTTGGTTGATCATCTGTTTGGATGAGGGAAAATTGGGGTAACTATGCAAGACAATTTATTATTACGGGGGCCCACGTAATAACGACTTGTAGTGCATGGAAATCCTGGTGGACTCTACGGGCCAAGCTAATGATAACTACACAAAAATAAACTCTAGGTGTTCACACCTTCATCTGGTAGAACAATACATAAGACCGTTGCTTTAGCACTTTATAAAGTAGGAAACCTGTCTTGCCTACTTCTTGTCTGACACTTCTACCCGTGTATGAGACGTTTGGGAACCGATATTTAAGCAAGTGAAGATGGATAACATTCAGAATGATCCAATGACGTTACACTCTCTATCACCCCTACATAAACAACCCCCATCTCAGGGAAAGTATACCCGTCTTGTGAAGCTAAAGACCAAAGAGAGCTAACGTAGGAGGAAAATCACTACTACCTTATGAAAACTCAGTAATTGTTTCCTCACTCGTACATTGTTGATTATATAAGCATGTGATATTGGGTGATTACATGATTGCTTAAGGTACAATGTGCCTCATAGACAATTATGGAATGTTGTCTAACTTACTTCATACCTTTTGACATAAGAGAATGCCGCCCAGACGTGACACAAACACCAGTACGTTACCAAGGACAGAAGCCGAGCTTCAAGAACGAATCTCACAGGCAATTCCACGACATGAAGCCCTCTGCTCCGAACACAGCGGTGACACTTCCGGAAATAACCCTCCAACTGGCTGCACCTATAAACAATTCCTGGACTGAAAGCCATTGAATTTTGATGGCACAGGAGGTGCCGTTGCATTTGTTCGTTGGGCAGAAAAGACTGAATTTGTTCTAAGAATGAGTAACTGTTCACCCCAGCAGAGTGTTACCTTTATCTCAGGGTTGTTTTTGGATGGCGCACTCTCCTGGTGGAACCTTCAGGTTCAGACTCTTGGTGCAGATGCTGCTTATGCACTGAGCTGGGACAAGCTCAAGGAATTGATGGAGAAGAAATACTGTTCTAGGGCGGAAATCCAGAAGCTTGAGATGGAGTTCTGGAATTTGAAAATGGACGGGCCGAAGATTCTTGAATATGTCCAGCGATTTCACAACTTGTCTAGGGTCTTCCCCTACTTAGTCAAGCTGGAATTTAAGAGGATTGAGCGATTCATCTGGGGACTTGCACCTCAAATTAGGAGCATGGTTACTACCTCAAAGCCCTCAACCATTGCAGAGGCTATCGATTTAAGTATCACTCTTACTGAAGAAGCTCTACGCATGGGAAAATTTTCAGAATCTGAGGATAACAAGAAAGAGACTCATGTGGAGTCATCAGGCAACAAGAAGAGGAAGTCTTCAAACCTAAAGATAAGCACCCAAGTCAGCTATGGAAGCTCTAAAGCGAACAAAAGAAAGGGAGTAAACCCGTCACATGGTAGGAAAGCTGATGGAGCCACTAATAAGGCTGGTGGTAAGGTTTACTTGGGAACTAAACCGAGGTGCGCGGAATGCAATTTTTACCATGAAGGTCGATGTCTGAGGCCTAAGTGCGGGAAGTGTGGAAAAGAAGGGCACAGCAAGGACGCCTGCTGGGCGAAGGATCCAGATGGAAGAGATGATGGTAGAGTACCAGGTTGCTACAGATGTGGTGAAGCAGGGCATTTTAGGAAAGATTGCCCTAGGAAGAAACAAGCAAGGAAGGGTTTTCACGATCGAAGCTCGTGAAGCACGCCAGGATCCAGATGTGGTTACGGATACGTCCCCTATTAACCAACCTTATGCCTCTATTTTTTATTAATACTGGTACCAACTTTAACCTTGTATGCTTAGAACTTAAGAAACTGCTTGGCCTAGTTTCAAGTAGAATAGACGCCCCGTATTCTTTAGAAATGGGCATATAGAAGGCTAGTCTAAGCAAACGAAGCAATTAAGGATTATATTTTGGGGACTCGGAAGGCCGGAACCTTCTGTTACAATTGACTTAGGAAGTCATGATATGATAATCAGCATGGATTGGAAATCCAAGTACAGAGCTGAAGTCGATCGATATAAGGAAAATCAGTCGCATCCCTCTTGCGAATGATGAAACGTTTATAGTACACAACCTTCCTGCAATTGGTTCAAGGGTGCTAGACCCTATAAGGCAGCGGGCCTGTGACATCTCTCATTGATCGAAGAGACACAAAAGCGCCTCCGAGTAGACTGCAGAGCCTTTCTAGCTCATGTTGCCGATAGGAAGGCCTAGGAGCTGGAGCTAGAAGACAACCCCATGGTGGAGGAATTCCCAGAAGACCTTCCTAAAGACTTGCCAGGAACACCTCCACAGCAACAAGAGGAGTTTAGGATGAACCTAGTGCTAGGAGCGGCAGTAGTGCCGAATGACGCCTTACCGACTAGCTTCGTCCGCAAAGCATGAGCCTCCGTTATAACTGCAAGAGCTGCTAGACAGAGGAAATTTAGGACATGACACCCTTAGTTAAGGACACAAAGAGAAAGTTGACAGTTTCCACTTTGCATCAATTCCAGAGAATTGAATATCAAGGATTGGTATCCTTTGCCAAGGATTGATGACATGAACAGACCAATCGTCAGGTTATAGTTACCACTCAAAGATCAACTTGAGGACAGGATGTCCTCAACTGTGAATACAAGAAGGAACGCTTCGAGCATTACGAGTTCCTTGTAGTACCGTTTGGCTTAACACATGCATCGACAGTATTCATGGACCTCATGAATCGAACGTGTAAGCCATACCTGGATAGAACATGATTATATTTATTGACTACATTCTTATATGGCCAACGACCAAGGAAGGTCGTGAACAACATCTGCAATTTATCTTGCGACTCTTGGGGAAAGAGCAGTTATGTGCTAAGATGTCGAAAAGCGAATTTCATTTTCGCGAGTTAAGAACTTTAGGATACATGGTGGATAAGAATGAGATTTATGCCAACCCTGCAACCAAGAGCTAAGGAGTTAGAGTTGCAATTATGTGACGCTTCTCGATAAAGTCTCGACTGCGCATCGATACAACGAGACCACGGCATTGCATACGCGTCATGTTGATTAAGGGATCATGAGAAGAAACCTTGATCTAGATACAGTAATTGCGCGCCGCAAACTTGACGTCATTACCTGTAAGAAAACGTTGCATGACCTTTACTGATCACGAGGGTTGCAGTACACCGTTGATCATAAGAACTTAAACATTAATGAAGATGGACTAAGCTGCTGAACGTTGCAGACTGTATGGACATGTTATGTGCTTGGGTGATAAACTTTGATGAAAAGTTGGAACAGCCACTTGCCCTTAGTGGAATTTTCCTACAGCAGTATTTATCACACCACTGTTTAAACCGCTTCGTGTGAAGCTTTAGATGGAACATAATAAGTCGATCCCCGTTGTGTTAAACGGAGACCGGAGATAAACGATCTACTGGCCCGAGTTGGTTCAGGAAAAATTAGAGGCAAGGTCGTTCAGATATGTGATCATATCAAGACAGCCCGCGGAATACAGAAAGATTGTGCCGACGAGTTGCAGAAATCATAGAGATTTGAGATAAGAAGTATGGATTTAATGGGAGCCTCGCCTTGAGAAGGCGTGGTGCGATTTGGAAAAGTGAAAGATTGGATCCCCG